>KV010012.1:30273-67013 GCA_001598015.1 Dorcoceras hygrometricum
CTGGTGATCTATCGAACTACCCTCGTTCGTACTTTCCAAGTGGTTACCATTTGTCGAGTGGATAAGTCTGAGGTCTTGGTTGTACTGATTAGTCCTCACGACTCGAAACGTCATTGAGACTCTACATGATAGGCGTCTCACTTTGACCCGTTTGCCGACTCACTTGGGGTCATAAGACGTCGGGATTGGGTGAGACCCCGATGCATGTAGGAGTCGATGCATCGTTGTCGAGGATTCACCGCTCGCAGACATGCGTGGATATCCTATGCTATCTGAGGGGATAATAGTGTATAAATCTCTGGCCAGAGTACTAGAAGTGTTTTAGGTAAATGTGTTTACCTAGTTACACTCGCGAGTCACTATTCGATCTCCAAGATGTATGCATAGCTATCGGATCTATAGCGACTCTCGATTTACCAATGGTCGTTGATCTGATCGGGATATATGGATTGAAAGGACCGTACTGTACGCTAACCACGACCAACTGGTTCTTGCAGGCACTATCAGTGATACCTAGGGGATCATGGGGCGATGTTGCTAGACGCTTTTACCATGATCCTTTGGGCAGGTCCGGAATTGTGATTCCGGGGCCACAATGGTTGTGGGCCCACGGCTAGCTGTATCCCTGAACCATTGAGGGTCACACAAGTACTGGATTCGAGATTCCCGCACGGATACTCGGCTCAATGTGTTGAGCATACGGAGAGGATTTTGGGAGTGCGACTTCCTAAAAAGGTCAACAGAGCTCAAATCGTGATTTGCCGATGTTGAGGGGCAAAACGGTCATTTTGCACTGGGGTTCTGAAAAATGGTTTTTCAGATCATATTATTCAGTTTCGGAAACTGAGTCGATCCGTCCGATCTGATCGGCGATCGGAGTTACGATGAAGTCTCGGTGATGGGGATGAACGGAATGTTCACCCGTTGGACCCGGGCCCGTTGGGCCGGATCCAAACCCATCTTTAATTCTATTTAATTAGAACTAACCCTAGACTTCATAACACAAAAAATCATTAAACCCTAAACCTAGCTCTTTGGCCGTCGCCCCCATCTCCTCTCTATAAGCCGCCGCCGCCGCCTCTTCGCCGGAATTTGTTCCGGCCAATCTTGACGAGGAGAATCTGTCCGTGCCGATCTCGTCAGGCCTTCTAGTGCAGGCTGACGAAGGAATCCCGTCTCCGGTCGTGGACCTGATTGACGATATCTACCGCCACCTACCGTGAAGTGCCATTTTCTTTACGAAACCGGTCGGAGCCAGGCACAAGTTGCCAGCAAGGTAGCAATCTTAAATGCCCTATGATGTCATAGTATGTCGATTTATTCGTATTGATCGTCTCCCGATATTGTTTTTCTGTTCTTCCACTGCCTCGCCGGGAGGCGTGATCCGGATCCCAACAGTTACTTCGTCTCTATGGTTTACTGATCGGTCCCTAATTTTTACTCCTCTAAGGGGTCGAGACCATATTTACACCATGTAACTCAGAGTACGGAATATTCCGTAGACCCATATTACGACAGAAATATCAGTGCTAAAACATAGCATAATTCATATCATGATCTTAATATGAAATGAAAGCTGACACGAAACGAGTGCTCGAAGGATAATTTCAGAACAGAATATAGCATAATAATTCATATTTCAAACGAATATATAACTAGCAAAAGCCCACTTACCGAAATCTGAAGTTTGAACCTCGTAATTGAAGTCTGGTATCCAAAATATGATACAGCTAGTGCAGGATTCCAACGTGGGAGCTTACTGATTTTCTTACTGAAATTTTCGAAATGAGTGTGGTTCACCTACAGCCTTAATGAGGTATTTATAGGTGTAGAAGTGGGGTAATCAAGGGTCAGCCATTACCACCTTAAATCCTGATTTGATGGTAATAAATCTGGAAGTTACAAAAGTAACGATTTAGGCATTGATTTGGGTATTTTAATTGGCCATTGTTCCCCCTAAATTGGCAGTTACGATTGTGAAAACTGTTCTGTACGCGTGTAGAAGCTTACTGAAATTCGCGGGTGAAGTTTCCTTTATCAAATCTGAATGTACATCAGCCAAATCTGATTCTGCGTCGCCAAATCTGAATCTGCGTCTCCAAATCTGAATCTACGTCGCCAAATCTGAATCCGCGTCGTCAAATTTGATTATGCGTCGCCAAATCTGAATCTGCGTCGCCAAACCTGAATTTGCGACACCAAATCTAATTCTGCTTCGCCAAATCTGAATCTACGTCGCCAAATCTGAATCTGCGTCGTCGAATCAGAATTTTCGTCGTCGAATCTGAGTTGACTGCTGACTGTCTCGGATCTGAGTTGACCGAACCGAATCTAAGTTGATCGAATCGAATCTGAGTTGACCGAACAGAATATGAGTTGACCAACCCGAATCTGATTTGACCAACCCGGATCTGATTTTTTTGGGTTTTCACATCCCTCCCTCCTTAAAAGAAGTTTCGTCCTCGAAACTTTGGTTACCTTGATCATCGAAAAGGTAGGGATATTTATTGCGCATCTTCTCTTCCATTTCCCATGTGGCTTCTCTCTCGGTGTGGTTGGACCATTGGACTCTGACGTACGGGATGGTTCTTCGTCTAAGTACCTGGTCCTTTGTGTCCACGATTCGAATTGGGACTTCTTCATAGTTCAGTCCTTCGGTCAGATTTCCTTTCACAAGGAGTGGTCCTTCATCGAGAACCTGACTAGAATCCGCGATATATCTCTTTAGTTGTAAGACATGGAAGACATTGTGGATTCTTGACATACTGGATGGTAAGGCCAGTCTGTAGGCAAGTGTGCCTATTCTTTCCAATATTTCAAATGGTCCGACATATCGGGGATTCAACTTTCCGGCCTTATCGAATCGGACTATTCCTTTCATTGGAGAAACCTTGAGATATACTTTTTCGCCTATCTCGAAGGCCAAGGGTCTTCTCTTTAAGTCTGCCCAGCTTTTCTGTCGATCCTGGGATGCCTTCAGTCTCTCCTTGATGATGGATACTTTTTTCATTGTCTCCTGGACGAGTTCAGGTCCTGTGATGGCCCTTTCTCCAACCTCATCCCAATATAGTGGCGATCGACATTTCCGTCCATAGAGGGCCTCATATGGCGCCATCCCTATGCTGTTGTGGTAGCTATTGTTGTATGCGAACTCTATTAGAGGTATATGTTCGCTCCAATTACTACCGAAGTCTAGAGTGCATGTCCGTAGCATGTCTTCTAGGGTCTGGATGGTTCTCTCATTTTGGCCATCAGTCTGTGGATGGTAAGCCGTACTGAGGGTGACCTTACTTCCAATGGCTTCTTGGAAGCTCTTTCAGAAGAGAGATACGAACCTTGGGTCCCTATCTGACACAATGCTGGTTGGAACTCCATGCAGTCTGACAATGTTGTCCATGTACAAGGCGGCGAGCTTATCCAAACATTAGTTCATTCTGACAGGCAGAAAGTGCGCAGACTTTGTTAGCCTATCCATGATTACCCATATTCCATCATGGCCTAATCTTGTTTTCGGCAGACCTACTACAAAGTCCATGGATATGTTTTCCCACTTCTACTCTGGAATTTCCAGTGGTTGTAATAATCTTCCAGGTCTTTGATGTTCTGCCTTGACTTGTTGACATACGTGGCACCTAGCAACAAAATCAGCAACATCTCTTTTTATCACATTCCACCATAAGTGTTCTTTCAAATCCCTATACATCTTTGTACTTACTGGGTGGTTTGAGAACTTAGATTTATGTGCTTCAGACATCACTTCCTGACGGAGGTATCGACGTCGGGTACACATATTCGTCCGTTCATCCAAATAACCGCATCTTGTTCTGCTCGGAAATCAGTCATCTTCCCTTTCTTGATCTGTTCTTTCAGCCTCATTAAGCTGGGGTCTTGATCCTGCTTTAGCTTGACCAATTATCTAAGACACTGTTGGGCTGAGATCGATGATAGTATCACCTTGTTCATATTATTCCAACTTAACGCATCGGCTACCTTATTTGCCTTTCCTGGATGGTATTTTATTGTCAAGTCGTAGTCTTTCAAAAGCTTGTGCCATTGTCTTTGTCTCAAATTCAATTCTTTCTGTGAATATATAGTTGAGACTCTGATGGTCGGTGAATACTTCGCACTTTGCCCCGTAAAGACAGTGTCGCCAAATCTTTAGAGCAAAAACCACCGCAGCTAGCTCTAGATCATGGATTGGATAATTGTGTTCATGAGTCTTTAGTTGTCTTGAGGCATAAGCAATTACTCTGCCATCTTGCATGAGTACACATCCTAGTCCTCCTTTAGATGCATCGCTGTAAATAGTAAAGTTTTTGTCCCATGCAGGTAGAGTTAGAACAGGGGAAGATGCAAGCTTTGTCTTCAGGGTTTCGAAACTTGTATCACATTCTTCGTTCCAGTTGAACTTGGTGTTCTTCTGGGTGAGTCTAGTGAGTGGTAAGGCTATTGAAGAGAAGCCTTCTACGAACTTTCGATAATAGCCGGCCAATCCCAAGAAGCTTCTAACTTCTGTCACTGTCTTAGGTATAGGCCAGTCCATGATAGCTTCTACCTTATGCCTGCTTCAGAAATTATATGGCCTAAGAATACCACACTTTTCAGCCAGAACTCGCACTTCTTGAACTTGGCGTACAGTTGTTTCTCCCTCAGGATCTGAAGGGTAAGTCGAAGATGCTCCTTGTGTTCTTCTTCACTTGGTGAATACACGAGTATATTGTCTATGAATACCACCACAAATTTGTCGAGGAACGTTTTGAATACACGATTCATGAGGTCCATGAAGGCCGCCGGTGCATTGGTTTGACCAAATGGCATCACTGTGAATTTGTAATGACCATATCTTGTTCTAAATGCAGTTTTAGGAACATCCTCAGCCTTGATCTTTAGTTGGTGATAACCCGACCTCAAATCTAACTTGGAGAAGGTTGTAGCTCCTTTGAGTTGATCAAAGAGGTCGTCAATGCTCGGAAGAGGATACTTATTCTTGATTGTGATCTTGTTCAACTCTCCGTAGTCGATACACAATCTCATAGTTCCATCCTTCTTCTTGACGAATAACACTGGAGCTCCCCAAGGTGTCACACTGGGTCTGATCTGCTTTTTGTCTAGCAGTTCTTGTAGTTGATCCTTGAGCTCCTTGAGTTCCGCAGGTGCCATCCGATAGGGAGCCTTGGATATTGGGACCGTCCCTGGCACTAGGTTGATTTCGAACTCAATTTCTCTGTCAGGGACTTTTCCAGGTAAGTCATCTGGAAATACATCTGCGAACTCTTGCACCACTGGATGTCTTCTATTCTGAGTTCGTATCCTTCTTTTACTTCGTGGATCATTGCCAAGAAAACTTCTGCTCCTGACTTCATGGTTGTCCTTGCCTGGGCAGCAGAAAGTAGGGACTTTCGCTCCTTGTTCTTGCCATAATATATCAGCTCCTCTGGGTTAGGGGCTTGGAGTTTCATACTCTTATCTCGGCAATCTACCAATTCATGGTTCTTAGATAGCCAATCCATCCCTAATATGGCGTCAAACTCGACCATGTTGAGTTGTATCAGGTTTGCAGAGAATGAATGATCGTTTATGGATATCTCACAGTTCTGATGGATTTTATGTGTTTCAATGGTAGTGTTGGTAGAGTTGCTACTCTATATGGTTCACATAGAATTTCAGGCTCTAGCCCTAGCTTCTTAGCAAATCTTCTAGCTATGAACGAATGGGTAGCACCACAATCAAACAACAGATAAGCAGGCAGCTTGTTGATAAAAATGGTACCTGCCACCATGTCGCTGGCGTCTTCAGCTTCTTCTTGTGTCATTGCAAACACACGAGCATTGTGTTTATCCTCCCTGGGCTTTGGCTTGTTCGGAGCCGCATTGCTCGATCCAGCCTTTGAACCTTGGTTTTCCGGACAATATTCAATTCGGTGGCCCAACTTTCCATACTTAAAGCATGCACCACTCTGCTTGCGACAATCTCCACTATGAAGTCTCTGCTCGGATTGCAGCTCCCATTAAGTCCTCAAATCTTGTGGCTTGGTAGACTGCAAGGGCTGAATGGATACGGCTATTCAGACCCTTCTTGAATCGGTGCATCTTTAGAGTATTATCTGCCATGATCGTTGGGACATAGGTGCCCAATGAGTTGAACTTGGATGTATACTCTACTACCTACATGTCTGCAGTCTGAGTGAAAGTTTCAAACTCGCTAAGCCGTTGCATTCTGGCTTCCATAAAGTATGTTTCAAGAATGCTTCTCGAAATCTTTGCCACGTGATTTGTCCATTTGCAGTCATGGTTGGCTCGACTGCTTCCCACCATTTTCCAGCTTTGCCTTCGAGGAGTGGTGTTACCACATCTACCTTGAAGGCGTCTAGGACTTCCAGTATTCGAAGTTGCGTTTCAATATTCTTCATCCAAGTCTGGGCAACTTCGGCGTCAGGGCTCCCATCGAAGGTGGGGCTTTGTTCTTGCGAAGGGACTCGTAGTAGCACTTAGTCCCACGAGGTGGATGAGTAGGAGGAGGAGCTTGGTTGTTGTTGGTATTGACCAACCCCTGGAGAGTCGTGTCAACTATAGTAGCTATTGCCATCAGGTCTTCTCTGCTAAGACCAGTTCTTGAATTGGAGGATCCTTCACCTCCATTGTTACTGTCACTTCTCCGATTTCCTGCCATATTCTGCCATAGGAAAGCTTACTAAGAATGGATGCGTATAATTGTGAAATGATCGAGAATACTATAGCACAAATGGATAAGCAAATTTTGGATAGAAGAACGAATTGAGTACAAAAAGGTAAAAAAAACTTATATTCATCAACAATCTCCCTCGCCTATAGGAATTTCCTCAAGCTCTTCTTCTTCCGGATCTTCTTTTGGTTCTTCCTCCCATTCATCATCGAATGGAGGAGGAGCACCTTTGTCTTCTTGCAGACCTTGGATTGTTTGGAGTAGGCTAGCTTTCTCCTCTACCAGGGCCTCAATGATTAGGTGCTGCTCTTGGATCGTATCTTCTGTCGCTTGGATGCGAGCCTGCCACTTATAATGGCACTCCATATTGCTTTCTCTAGCCTGTTGCTTCTTTGCCTTCATCCTTTCAATTTTCTTTGACATTGAAAGGCCTATTGCAGTAAGTCTTGCAATGGTTCTGTGTGAGGCTTCTAGCGCTACTTGGTTAGTCCCATGTTCCTTCTTTATAGCAGCCGACCCTCGTCTCTCGGTTGCTAGTTTTTCTCTAAGACGTCTAATCATGTGGCTCTGGTTGTCAAGGGCAATCTGCTTCATGCGAAGGGCAGCAGCAGCACGAGTACGGGGGATAGAGGGGGCCATTTCCTAAAAATCGAAGATATTTCCAAAAATATAAAGTTGTGAGATTATTCCATAAACTGTTAGATCTAACAATAGGGATTACAGAACTGTTGACGGAATTGAAATCGGAGTCCTGTACAAAAAGTTATTGAATTTTCAAATCTTTCCAAAAATGGCAAAAACGCGATTTTGGAGGCCTAAACGAAGGAATTTGGCCAAAAAGCGCCTTAGGTCACAAATAGTGAGTATTGCTCGTTGGGCCGTTTCGGAAGGGATAGCACTGGATTCATGCCAAATCTGAAAATTCGTCCCGGACCTTGCAAAATTTCAGATTTGGTTTCCCAGCCGGATTATGAACCTGGTGAGCTCTGATACCACTAAAATGTCACGCCCCCAGATCGAGACCCATGACATCGACAATATTAAACAATTATAAAATTGTAAAACATTAAGCCTCATAGTATAGCTCAAAAACCGGTCTGTTACATAACCAAATATAATCATTTTTACAATTGAAAATCGGAGTCTGAAATAACAGAAATGCGGAAGCGAAAACAATTACATTAATACGACTAAATCTTCACCAGCCCCAGAACAGCTCTTGTTCTTCTTCTTCAACCTGCTCTTCATTCTTATCTGGTGGGAGAAGTAAGGGGGAGAGTGTTTAGGGAAACACTCAGCAAGTGGGGGATACCATTCGAGCATAACAAATATACATATGCAGATGCATATACAGATTCATAAACTGAGCAGAACATATAACAGAACAGAGAACTTATACAGGTAGCAGTGATAGTTACTTCGTATCTATGGTTTACTGATCGGTCCCTAAGTTTTTACTCATCTAAGGGGTCAGGCCATAGTTACACCACGTAACTCAGAGTACGGAATATTCCGTAGACCCATATTAACTTATACAGGTAGCAGTGATAGTTACTTCGTATCTATGGTTTACTGATCGGTCCCTAATTTTTACTCATCTAAGGGGTCGAGGCCATAGTTACACCACGTAACTCAGAGTACGGAATATTCCGTAGACCCATATTACGACAGAAATATCAGTGCTAAAACATAGCATAATTCATATCATGATCTTAACACGAAATGAAAGCTGATACGAAACGAGTGCTCGAAGGATAATTTCAGAACAGAATATAGCATAATAATTCATATTTCAAACGAATATAACTAGCAAAAGCCCACTTACCGAAATCTGAAGTTTGAATCTCGTAATTGAAGTCTGGTATCCGAAATCTGATACAGCTAGTGCAGGATTCCAACGTGGGAGCTTACTGATTTTTTACTGAAATTTTCGAAATGAGTGTGGTTCACCTACAGCCTTAGTGAGGTATTTATAGGTGTAGAAGTGGGGTAATCAAAGGTCAGCCATTACCACCTTAAATTCCTGATTTGATGGTAATAAATCTGGCAGTTACAAAAGTAACGATTTAGGCATTGATTTGGGTATTTTAATTGGTCATTGTTCCCCCTAAATTGGCAGTTACGATTGTGAAAACTGTTCTGTACGCGTGTAGAAGCTTACTGAAATTCGCGGGTGAAGTTTCCTTTATCAAATCTGAATGTACATCACCAAATCTGAATCTGCGTCACCAAATCTGAATCTGCGTCGCCAAATCTGATTCTGCGTCGCCAAATCTGATTCTGCGTCGCCAAATCTGAATTGACTACTGACTGACTCGGATCTGAGTTGACCGAACCGAATTTGAGTTGACCGAATCGAATCTGAGTTGACCGAACCGAATCTGAGTTGACCAACCCGAATCTGATTTGACCAACCCGGATCTGTTTTTTTTTTTGGGTTTTCACATGTTGGTTCGGTTCAATTGGACCAGGTCGGTTAGTCGAGTGTCGAGTTAAATGTTTTAAAGTTGGTCCGAGTTATTTTAATTTTGGACCGATTATTTTAATTTTATATCTAAGGTCCAATTTTATGATTTTTGGTTAAATCTTTTAAAGTCAAATATTTTGGTCAAAATTTTTAATTTGGGTCTACTACCTTATTTTAAGTTTTTTTAAAGTCAAATTTGAGGTTATTGGACTTTTAATTAAGTAAAAATTGACCATGAGATTTTAATTGGTCAAAATTGATAATTTGAGCTTTAATTGGTCAAATTTGGTTATTTGAGTTTTTTAAATTAGTCAAATTTGACGCCTAGATTATAATTAAGTCAAAATTGGTCATGAGATTTGAATTGAGTCAAAATTAGGTCAAGGTAGTATGTTAGTCAATTTTAAAAGGGTTAATTTTATGTTATGGGCCAAGTCATGTACTAGGAAAAGTTCCAATTTAAGTTAAGTCTAGGTTTTTTTGGGCTTAAAAGTAGTGGGCCAGGTTCCTGAACCAGTCCTTGACCGGTGTAGAAAATGTAGAAGCCCGTGAATATATATTTAATTATATATCTAGTATGCTATGTACGATAATGTTTTTAAAGTAAAGAATTAAATATATATTGACGGGCTAAGCTTTTAAATTACATGAGTTTATGAAATGCACGCATCATGAAAGCTTTATGAAAAGTTTAGAGGCATGTTTGAAAGACAAAATAGAGGGATTGAAGTGATTTGTGGCAAGATAGTAGATGAGCGGATCCGGGATGCCGGGCCCCGTGACCTCTGTTAATGTATAATGATAGACGATGAGCGGATCTGTGAGACAGGGCCCAGTGAACCTCTGTTAATGTGATGATGATATAGGTAGTGTAAAACCGGCCACCACGTACGTTGGTTTATGATTGATCAATCGATAATGGTCCACACTTCATGGATACGACTCACACGTTTTTATGTTACGTTACGTCATACCTTATGTATGCTATATGTTATTATATGTTATGAAATGTTACGAACCGTGTTTTACGAGCATCCATGCATGCCTGTTTTAAAGTTATTTTAGTACACGTTCCTGCATGTGGTTTTATTATTATGTACCTTGCTATTTTAAAATATAGAACATGCTGAGCCTCTAGGCTCACTAGGTTTAAATGGTGCAGGTGATGACTCTGCAGATTTTATCCCGACTGACGGTAAGGACCTCTGAGCGCCCGCTACAGCAGTACCCCGTGGCCGCATTGATGTTTTATCTTTGATGTGATACGCTTTTCAGATATTGATTTTTAGCATGTTCAAGTTCAGTACTTTTACTCAGTCTGGTTTTAAACAGTATGGATGATTTTATATTTTAAAATATTTATTTATTACTGTTTCAAGTATTGTTCAGAAAATGATTTAAAAGGGAACGAGCCATACCTATTAGTTATTATTCCGCACATGATTTAAAAAAAAATTTCTATAGTACGTTTCGTTTCAGTTGGTATCAGAGCCGACCTCTCTTAGTACAGTGTGGTTCGGGGACGAACCAAGCGGAAGCTGATGGGCATGTGAGGTCCAGGGCTCAAAGAGGGCTGGGAGTGATCGTCGGTGCCAAGAGGTTGCACGAACAATGAGTGGATTCTGGCAGGCTTCTAGAGGCGAAGGGGCACATGAATGAACCGATCCCACACCGAAATAAGAGGGACTATGAGACTGGGAAGTTATAGATGTAATTGAGGTTAGTTGAGGAAGGCTTATCAGATTTAATTGGTACTACTCATACTAACAAGGTGCATCGGGAGTTCATCACTTAATAATTCCAAAGTTAAGCGTGCTTGACTTGGGACAATTTTGGGATGGGTGACCCCATGGGAAGCTTCTCAGAGTGCGTGCGAATGAGGATAAAATATGTTGTAAAGACCAGTGTTGGTACAATGGGGACAGTCATTAAAATTGGGGCGTTACAGTTGGTATCAGAGCGGTGGTTCTGGTGGGGTACTAGCCTGCTACGTGGAGCTCGGAAGTAGCACTACCGGTCTGTGAGTTTTATTGTTTTATGATTCGTGTTAAGTTCAAATGCTGCATGTTTTATTCCTGCATGAGTTTGGCCTTAGAATTTTAAGGGTTAGACGCTTAGTCATGCACTTAGATTTATGTGATAAGGTTTTGGTGTACCAGTATGCCTCCCAGACGCGACAGAAGCCGCCAGGATGACGCTACGCCTCATCCTCCTCCCCCACCACCTCAGTTGACGCCGTACGAGAGGGCTTGCGTGGATATAATAGCCGGGATTACCAGGCTTTTGGAGCGCCATTCGGAGCGTCCCGGGAAGTCGATGAGGAGGACGTCGTAGAGAGGTTCCACAAACAGGGCCTCAGGAGTTTGCCGACACCAATGATCCACTAATTGCTGAGGAGTGGACCCGATCTTTGGAGACCATCTATGCTTACATGGGTCTCCCGGACGCTGATAAGGTCCGATGTGCTATCTTTATGATGAAGGGAGACGCAGGTATTTGGTGGGAGAGCGCAGTGGTGGGATTGGTGCTGGAGAGTCTGACTTGGGAAAGATTCAAGAAAGTCTTCTTTGAGAAGTATTTCACTGCTGATGTTAGGAGCCAGCTTATTCGGGAGTTTATGAGTCTCCGCCAGGGAGACAAGTCTGTTGCTGAGTATGTGAGGTAGTTTGAGTGGAGGTGTCACTTCGTGCCCTCGACTGCGACAGTTTAGTGATGACTAGACATCCGCCACGATGTCAATATGGCGGACGTGGTTACTTATATGGCAGCGGTGAACAGGGCTTGCCGGTCTGAGAGAGGCCGGAAGGATATGAGGGATGATTTCCAGAGGAAGCGCCAGTTACAGCAGCCCGTCAGGGGCCAGTATTTACAGTAGCCAGCGAAGAGACCCAACTCCTCTGGGGCAGCAGCAGCAGAGACCGTAGGGGCAGCAGAGGCCACAGCAGCAGGGGGCCAGCGCCCCTAGACCTGGAGGGACACCGATCTGCAAGGAGTGCAGTAAGCAGCATCCAGGACCTTGCATGACTGGATCAGGCAGGTGCTATCACTGCAAGGAGCCAGGGCATATTTTTAGGGATTGTCCTAAGAGGAGACAGGACACAGGTCGTGTTTTCGTGATGTAGTAGAGGCTGCAGATCCGGACACGACATTGCTCACAGGTATTCCGTTTTAGATTTCTATCGTTTCCGTGCTTTGACATGTTGGCATTGGGTGTTTTAGAATTTCATGCTAGATAGAGCACTGCTAAGGAATTCATTGCCTTAATTGCTAAGTTGATACAAGTAAGAACTGTTAGATCTTTTAGGACTTGCCTTGAGAACTTAGACGGATAGAATAGCAACTTAGAAATTCCTTAGGCTTCTAAACTGTTTATTGGGATCTAGTTTGACCGTAAACACGTACCTATGTGACGTTTCGTTTCAGGAGACTGGGCGCTAGGTGTTACTACCCTCGCCTTGCTAGACTCAGGGGCGACCCACTCATTTATTTCGAGTGCGTTCACACAAAGGATGGGTATTGTTCCAGAGAGCTTGGGAGTAGCTCTCGCCGTGACGGTTCCGTCAGGAGAGGAGTTGACGACGACCAGAATTGTGCAGGGCTTGACGATGACGTTACAGGATCACGTGGTCAGAGCAGATTTGGTCATTTTCCGATGTCAGGATTCGACCTCATCCTAGGTATGGATTGGTTGACATAGTTTGGAGCGGTGATAGACTTTCAGCGGAGGACAGTGACTATCAGGCCGCCACGACAGGAGGCCTTCTTATTTGAGGCAGCGAGGAGACCGCGGAGGCCCATATTCATATATTTTCTACAGGCCAGGAAGCTAGTTGAGCTCGGATGTCAGACGTTCTTGTCCAGTGTTACCGCTACAGGAGATTCAACAGGCCCTTCACTGTCTGATGTGGAGGTAGTCAGGGACTTTGCAGATGTCTTCCCTGACGATGTAGTGGGTGTTCCACCGGAGCGAGAAGTGGAGTTTTCTATCGAGCTGATGTCGGAAACAGTTCCTATATCTAAGACATCGTATCAATTGGCTCCTACCAAAATGAATGAGCTAAAGGAGCAGATTCAGGAGTTGCTCGACAAGGGGTTCATACGCCCTAGCTTTTCTCCATGGGGCGTGCCAGTTTTGTTTATGAAGAAGAAGGATGACAGTATGAGATTGTGTACGACTACCTGAAGCTGAACAGAGTTATAGTGAAGAATAAGTACCCACTCCCGAGAATAGAGGATTTATTTGATTAGTTGCAGGGAGCTTCGGTGTTATCTAAGATTGATTTGAGATCTGGCTACCATCAGTTGAGGGTTAGAGAGGAGGACATGCCCAAGAATCCTTTTCGGACACGTTACGGCCACTATGAGTTCTTGGTGATGCCGTTTGGCCTGAGGAATGCCCCAGCGATTTTCATGGATTTGATGAACATGGTATTCAGACATTATTTACACCAGTTCATTATTGTTTTCATCGATGACATTCTGGTTTATTCTAGGAGCTTGGAGGAGCATAGGCAGCACTTACAGACAGCTTTGCAGACTTTGAGGGAGCACAGATTGTATGCCAAGTTCAGCAAGTGAGAGTTTTGGATGGAGCAGGTGGCATTCTGTTAGAGTAGATGCCTAACTAGCCAACTTGTGGCGTGTGGGTTTTATTGACTCTTGTATATGACAATCTTTATTTATGAAATTCACATTTATTTATGGCATTCTTTATTTTCATTGTGTTATATAATGTTAAAAATTGTTTTGGATAAAGACCTAGAATGCACCATAGTGTAGTTAGATGTGATAGTGGATATGATGACTATCATGAAACGCATCTAATAGTCACTGTGCATTCTGAACTCGTTCCTAGTCGATTGGGCCATCAAAATGAGGATAAGGCCGCCCGAGCTTGAGACTAGCATCTGCGATGCGAAGTACCATGTTTCATTGGTAGGGAACATTGTGATGTTCTGAGCATGCAGATGGATAGTGACCTGGTGATCTATCGAACTACCCTCGTTCGGACTTTCCAAGTGGTTACCATTTGTCAAGTGGATAAGTCCGAGGTCTTGGTTGTACTGATTAGTCCTCACTACTCAAAACGCCATTGAGGCTCTACATGATAGGCGCCTCACTTTGACCTGTTTGCCGACTCATTTGAGGTCATTAGGCGGCGGGATTGGGTGAGGTCCCGATGCATGTAGGAGTCGATGCTTCGTTGTCGAGGATTCACCGCTCGCTCTCATGCGTGGATATCCTATGCTATCTGAGGGGATAATAGTGTATCCAGAGTACTGGATGTGTTTTAGGTAAATGGGTTTGCCTAATAACACTCGTGATGTCACTATTCGATCTCCAAGATGTATGCATAGCTATCGGATCTCTAGCGACTCTTGATTTACCAATGGTCGTTGATCTGATCGGGATATGTGTGTTGAAAGGACCGTACTGTACGCTAACCATGACCAACTGGTTCTTTCAGGCACTATCAGTGATACCTAGGGGATCATGGGGCGATGTTCCTAGACGCTTTACCATGATCCGATGGGCAAGTCCGAAATTGTGATTTCGGACCCGCAATGGTTGTGGGCCAACAGCTAGCTGTATCCCTGAACCATTGAGGGTCACACAAGTACTGGATTCATGATTCCCGCACGGAAACTGAGCTCAATGTGTTGAGCATAGGAGGAGGATTTTAGGGAGTGCGACTTCCTAAAAGTCAACAGGGGTGAAATTGCGATTTCCCAAAGTTGAGGGGCAAAACTGTCATTTTGGACTAGGTATCTGAAAAATTGTTTTTCGCATCATAATATTCAGTTTTGGAAACTGAGTCGATCGATCCGATCTGATCATCGATCGGAGTTATGATGAAACCGCAGTGATTTAAATGAAACGAATGTTCATATGAACTTGGGCCTGACCCAAGTCCAATGGGCCGGTTCAAGCCCATGTATACTTGTTATATTCTAGTGTTAGGCTAGGGCTTTAATCACTAGATCACACAACCCTAGCCTCCAAGCTCCAAAACCGCCGCCCCCTCCTCTCAAAACTCACGCACGACCGCGCCACTGCCGCGCCTCCATCGGCCGCCGCCGTCCGCCGCCTGCTACGTGATCGGACTTGTTTCGATCACCACGACGAGGAGTCTCCGTCCGTGCTGAATTCTTCAGTCCTTATAGTGCAGGCTGATGAAGGAAATGTATTTCCGGTCGTGGACCTGATTGACGATCTACCGTCGCCTACCATTTGAAGTGCCGGTTTCCTCGTAAAACTGGTCGGAGCCAGGCGCCTAGACGCCAGCAAGGTAACGATTCGATAAACGCCCTTAGCTACCATCCGAGAAAGCTAATGTGGTGGTAGATGCTTTGAGTTGGAAGACTACAGTAGTGGCATGTTTGTCAGTTTCGAGGCCACTACAGGCTGAGATACAGAGGTTCGGACTGGAGTTATATTTTGGTGATTGTGCACCGAGTTTGGCAGAGCTCACCGTTCAGCCGACTCTTCGAGAGAGGATTAGAGATGGGCAGGCCTCTGATGAGCAGTTACAATAGTGGAGACAGCGAGATGAGGCCAGGGGCCGAGGCCTGTACACAGTTGAGGATGGGATTGTTTGTTTCAGAGGTCGTATGTGGGTGTCGAGTACTGGGCAGCTGAGAGCTGAGATCTTAGCAGAGGCGCATGCATCGACGTACTCCATCCACCCAGGGAGTACGAAGATGTACAGAGTTTTACATATGCTGTATTGGTGGCCGGGGATGAAGAAGGATGTTGGGAGATTTGTGTCTGAGTGCTTGACCTGTCAGCAGGTCAAGACAGAGCATCAGCGACCGATATTCCTGAGTGGAAGTGGGATCATATCACGATGGACTTTGTGGTTGGACTGCCCAGGAGTCCTAGGGGTTACACGACGATATGGGTGATTGTAGACAGACTCACCAAGTCAGCGCATTTCTTACCAGTGAAGACTACTTTTACCCTGACGCAGTACGCAAAGCTTTATATCAGAGAGGTTGTCAGGCTGCATGGCATACCAGTCTCTATAGTGTCGGACAGAGACACCAGATTCACATCTGTGTTCTGGAGGAGTTTACACGCCGCTTTGGGGACTAGGTTAGCGTTCAGCACGGCGTCTCACCCGCAGACTGATGGGCAGTCGGAGAATCCAGATTCTGGAGGATTTACTGATAGCCTGTGTGATTGATTTCCAGGGTACGTGGGACTCGAGGTTGCCGCTGGTAGAGTTCACGTACAACAAAATCTTTCAGGAATCGATTGGGATGGCTCCGTATGAGGCTCTGTATGGGAGGAGATGTCGATCTCCCGTGCACTGGGACGAGGTTGAAGAGAGAGTGTTGACTGGACCAGAGTTAGTTAAGCAGACAGTGGATATCGTGACGAGGATTCAGGATCGGATGAGGACAGCCCAGAGTCATCAGAAGAGTTATGCCGACCAGAGACGATGAGATCTGGAGTTGGCTGTTGGGGATCACGTGTTTGTGAGGATATCGCCCATGAAGGGCGTGATGCGCTTTGTCCGGAGGGGCAAGCTCAGTCCGAGGTTTATTGGACCATTCTAGATTTTAGAGAGGGTTGGTATCTTTGACTTATCGAGTAGCGTTACCACCCAGTTTGTCAGCTGTCCATAATGTTTTCCACATCTCGATGTTGTGAAAGTATGTTCCGAATCTGTCGCACTTTTTGGATTTTAAGCCACTCCAGTTAGAGCCGGATCTATCGTTTGAGGAGCGACCAGTGCAAATTTTAGCTCGAGAGGAGCACAGGCTGAGAGCGTGGAGTATTCCGATGGTCAAAGTCCAGTGGAAAAATCACTACGAGGATGAGGCTACCTGGGAGACTGAGGTCGATATGCGGACGCGGTACCCTGATCTATTTTGTACGTACTTAATTTCGGGGGCAAAATTCCTTTAAGGGGGGAGAGTTGTAATGATTTTATAATGCATGGTATGCGTGTCATGTTTTCAGTCTGTTTGAGTTACGGACGCGTGGACAAGACTAGGAACGATCGATATGAAAATAATTTGAGATTTTTTTTAAGTCCTTGGATTTTTAAGAATAGAATTTATTATTTTTAGCAGCATTTTTCGAAAATGGGGTTTTTATGATTATTTTTTAGGGGAACCCGTTTTCGCCTATACGGGATGTTTTATTGAACTTTATTGCATTTTAAAATATGGGAGGCCTTTAATTACAAAAATTAAACATTTTTAAAGCCAAGTTTGAATTTTTAATAAATATTTTAAATTAGTGGAGGGTAAGCTTGTAAAAATCCCTTTAATTTTTCTTAATTAAACCTTAGGGTCATTTTTGTCACCCTCATTATTTCAAATCACAAACTTTTGCAAAACCTAGCCTCATCCATTGCAAATCAGCCGTCCCCTCCTTCCTCAAGCAACCCCCATCGAAAATTCAATGCTTTTGGTGAATCCAAGGCGGTCTTGTCCCGATCTCGAGTCCTCTACGTCGGTAACTCGCAGATCTCATCTTTCTCCAAGCAGGCATGTAATATCGATTATGTTTCTCACCATTTACACCATAGTAAACTGTTTTTAAGGTTCAATGCATGAATTGTATGTGATTTATATAGATATATGCACAATTATTTTAGATTCATGCATGTTCATGTTTTCCTCTAACAAGTTTCGATCGTTTCTTATGTTGCTTCGGCGAAGGGGCTGTTCATGAAACTATGGCTCGCATCTAGGTGGTTCAAGATGGCCCTAGGTAGGTCTATAGGTGGTCCATAAGTGTGAGATATCGACTTAACCAAGAACCAACCCAAGATCGGTGCGTCGTCCATGCGCCGTGTGCGAGCCGTGCGCTTCCCAGCCTTCGTACACTCGTTGTGGTCCATGGCTGGGGCCATGGCTGGTTCCAATGGAATCGGCTGGACCTGGGGGTGGTCCAATCGGTGGGGCTCCGGCCAGGGTGGCCGGAGCAGGGAGGTCGAGAGGCATGAAGTCGAGGACGTCACATGGGGCGGCGGCGTGCATGGGGGTAGGGTTGTGAGGTGTTGGGTCGGTTCAATTGGATCGGTTGATTTGGTTCGGTTGGACCGGGTCGGTTAGTCGAGTGTCGAGTCAAAATGTTTTAAAGTTGGTCCGAGTTATTTTAATTTACAACCGATTATTTTAATTTTAAAGTCTAAGGTCCAATTTTATGATTTTTGGTCAAATCTTTTAAAGTCAAATATTTTGGTCAAAATTTTAATTAATTTGGGTCTAATGCCTTATTTTAAGTTTTTTTAAAGTCAAAATTGGGGTTATTGGACTTTTAAGTAAAAATTGTTTATGGGATTTTAATTGGTCAAAATTGGTCGTTTGAGCTTTAATTGGTCAAATTTGGTTATTTGAGTTTTTAATTAGTCAAATTTGACCCCTAGATTCTAATTAAGTCAAAATTGGTCATGTGATTTGAATTGAGTCAAAATTGGATCAACGTAGTATGTTAGTCAATTTTCAAAGGGTTAATTTTATGTTATGGGCAAGTCATGTATTAGGCTAAGTTTCATTTTAAGTTAAGTCTAGGTTTTTTTGGGCTTAGAAGTAGTGGGCCAGGTTCCTGAACCAGTCCTTGATCGGAGTAGAAAATGTAGAAACACGTGAATATATATTTAATTATATATGTAGTATGCTATGTACGATAATGTTTTTAAAATAAATAATTAAATATATATTGACGGACAAAGCTTTTAAATTGCATGATTTTATGAAATGCACGCATCATGAAAGCTTTATGAAAAGGTTAAAGGCATGTTTGAAAGAAAAATAGAGGGATTGAAGTGATTTGTGGCAAGATAGACGATGAGTGGATCCGGGATGCCTGGCTCGGTGAACCTCTGTTAATGTGTAAACGAGGTTGAAGAGAGAGTGTTGACTGGACCAGAGTTAGTTAAGCAGACAGTGGATATCGTGACGAGGATTCAGGATCGGATGAGGACAGCCCAGAGTCATCAGAAGAGTTATGCCGACCAGAGACGATGAGATCTGGAGTTGGCTGTTGGGGATCACGTGTTTGTGAGGATATCGCCCATGAAGGGCGTGATGCGCTTTGTCCGGAGGGGCAAGCTCAGTCCGAGGTTTATTGGACCATTCTAGATTTTAGAGAGGGTTGGTATCTTTGACTTATCGAGTAGCGTTACCACCCAGTTTGTCAGCTGTCCATAATGTTTTCCACATCTCGATGTTGTGAAAGTATGTTCCGAATCTGTCGCACTTTTTGGATTTTAAGCCACTCCAGTTAGAGCCGGATCTATCGTTTGAGGAGCGACCAGTGCAAATTTTAGCTCGAGAGGAGCACAGGCTGAGAGCGTGGAGTATTCCGATGGTCAAAGTCCAGTGGAAAAATCACTACGAGGATGAGGCTACCTGGGAGACTGAGGTCGATATGCGGACGCGGTACCCTGATCTATTTTGTACGTACTTAATTTCGGGGGCAAAATTCCTTTAAGGGGGGAGAGTTGTAATGATTTTATAATGCATGGTATGCGTGTCATGTTTTCAGTCTGTTTGAGTTACGGACGCGTGGACAAGACTAGGAACGATCGATATGAAAATAATTTGAGATTTTTTTTTAAGTCCTTGGATTTTTAAGAATAGAATTTATTATTTTTAGCAGCATTTTTCGAAAATGGGGTTTTTATGATTATTTTTTAGGGGAACCCGTTTTCGCCTATACGGGATGTTTTATTGAACTTTATTGCATTTTAAAATATGGGAGGCCTTTAATTACAAAAATTAAACATTTTTAAAGCCAAGTTTGAATTTTTAATAAATATTTTAAATTAGTGGAGGGTAAGCTTGTAAAAATCCCTTTAATTTTTCTTAATTAAACCTTAGGGTCATTTTTGTCACCCTCATTATTTCAAATCACAAACTTTTGCAAAACCTAGCCTCATCCATTGCAAAGCACCGTCCCCTCCTTCCTCAAGCAACCCCCATCGAAAAATCAATGTTTTTGGTGAATCCAAGGCGGTCTTGTCCCGATCTCGAGTCCTCTACGTCGGTAACTCGCAGATCTCATCTTTCTCCAAGCAGGCATGTAATATCGATTATGTTTCTCACCATTTACACCATAGTAAACTGTTTTTAAGGTTCAATGCATGAATTGTATGTGATTTATATAGATATATGCACAATTATTTTAGATTCATGCATGTTCATGTTTTCCTCTAACAAGTTTCGATCGTTTCTTATGTTGCTTCGGCGAAGGGGCTGTTCATGAAACTATGGCTCGCATCTAGGTGGTTCAAGATGGCCCTAGGTAGGTCTATAGGTGGTCCATAAGTGTGAGATATCGACTTAACCAAGAACCAACCCAAGATCGGTGCGTCGTCCATGCGCCGTGTGCGAGCCGTGCGCTTCCCAGCCTTCGTACACTCGTTGTGGTCCATGGCTGGGGCCATGGCTGGTTCCAATGGAATCGGCTGGACCTGGGGGTGGTCCAATCGGTGGGGCTCCGGCCAGGGTGGCCGGAGCAGGGAGGTCGAGAGGCATGAAGTCGAGGACGTCACATGGGGCGGCGGCGTGCATGGGGGTAGGGTTGTGAGGTGTTGTGTCACGTCCCGAGAACGAGACCCATGACATCGGCAATATTAAACAATTATAAAATTGTAAAACATTAAGCCTCATAGTATAGCTCAAAAACCAGTCTGTTACATAACCAAATATAATCATTTTTACAACTGAAAATCGGAGTCTGAAATAACAGAAATGCGAAAGCGAAAACAATTACATTAATACGACTAAATCTTCACCAGCCCCAGAAAAGCTCTTGTTCTTCTTCTTCAACCCGCTCTTCATTCTTATCTGGTGGGAGAAGTAAGGGGGAGAGTGTTTAGGGAAACACTCAGCAAGTGGGGGATACCATTCGAGCATAACAAATATACATATACAGATGCATATACAGATTCATAAACTGAGCAGAACATATAACAGAACAGAGAACTTATACAGGTAGCACTGATAGTTACTGTTAGAGTAGATGCCCAACTAGCCAACTTGTGGCGTGTGGGTTTATAGACTCTTGTATATGACAATCTTTATATATGATATTCGCATTTATCCATATGGCATTCTTTACTTTCATTGTGTGTATGATGATTTACAATTGCGTTGAGTAAAGACCTAGAAGTGTTTGCAGATGTGCTGTAACCATCAAAGTCTTCTAGTGGAGCCTTTCGAGGTGGAAGAAGGGGAGATGTAGGACATTGAGGTCCGAACTTCCAGAAACAAATCTCTTGTGTATTGTACTCTGTTATTCATTCAGCACCTGCTTTACTTTAGCATCGCATAACATATTTGAAGGCATACACAGTTATCACACTTGCACAGTCGAACAGATTTATGTTGCACATAAATCTGTTTGAATCGTTTTAAAATACTAAGGATTCAGTTCTGGTGTTTCCGCATGATTTTAATTTCATACCAGATCTGTCTCCGGTGCTCTTTGTATTTTATATGTTCAAGAACCTTGAGCTATTGCAGCTCGTTTATAGCAGCGCAAAATTTTTACTGTTTGTCAAATCAGCGCTGGCTATCTTTTTGATCCTATTTTCGGACCAACAGTAATGATGGACGATCAGAGGATCTAGGAGACCAAGCCCAGTGAACCTCTGTTAATGTGATGATGATGCAGGTCGGGTGAAACCGGACATCACGTACGTTGGTTTATGATTGATCAATCAATAATGGTCCACACTTCATGGATGCGACTCACATGTTTTTATGTTACGTTACGTCATGCCTTATGTATGCTATATGTTATGATATGTTATGAAATGTTACGAACCATGTTTTACGAGCATCCATGCATGCATGTTTTAAGGTTATTTTAGTACACGTATATGCCTGCATGTTGTTTTATTATTATGTACCTTGCTATTTTAAAGATAGAACATGCTGAGCCTCTAGGCTCACTAGGTTTAAATGGTACAGGTGATGACCCTACGGATTTTATGGCCGTGAGGACCTCTGAGCACCCGCTGCAGCAGTACCCCGTGGCCGCATTGATGTTTTATCTTTGATGTGATACGCTTTTCAGATATTGATTCTTAGCATGTTCAAGTTCAGTACTTTTACTCAGCCTGGTTTTAAACAGTATAGATGATTTTATGGTTTAAAATGTTTATTTATTATTGTTTCAAGTATTGTTGAGAAACTGATTTCAAAGGGAACGAGTCATACCTATTAGTTATTTATTCCGTACATGATTTAATAAAAAATTCTAGAGTACGGTTCATTTCAGGTGCTCTTCAGGATCTTTGTTCCGCCATATTCCCCTACACTGGGAATTTGAAATGCTAAGGAAGTTCAGCAACCAGAATTTCTGGCAAAAATGGGACGGTCCGTTCTGGAGGTAGCCGGGGCCCCAAGTTCCTTTATTGTCTCTTACGCAAAATTTTGGATCAGTGTAACAGATCAAATCTTAGTTTGATGAACACAAAACTTATTATTTTGTATCTATTGGCTTACATGAGTGTGCAGGCTAAGCTGATAGCAGATCAGATCAAAGCCAAGCTGAAATCTGAAGAACTACATAGTATAAGCAAAGAACTGAGCTAAGCTAAGAAGAATAAGATCAGATGGAGTTTCATATAAGATCAATTCAGAGCGATTCAGTTCAAAGATCAAGAGCAGTACAACTATAGATTAGAGAGAAGCATATCAGATAGAGCAGAAAGATCAGTTTACAACCTAGAGCAGTTCAGCTGAGAGCTGAACGAACTAAGACATCGACCAGATCAGCTCAGAAGATAACAAGATCAGCTCAGGAGATATAAGCTGGAACAACAGAGCAAGATCAGCTTAAACAGATGAGAACAAGAGCAGCTTTGATGAAGATGAACGAAGCAGATTAGAGCAAGAACAGCTTAGAGGAAGCTTCGGCTGAAAGGAGATCAGCTGAGAGGCGATCGGTTGAGAAGAAGAAGAAGCAATATTGAGTCAAAGAGCAGATAAGATCAAGTCTCAGATTAGAATAGCTCACACCAAATCAGCGCAGAGGCAATCAGCCAGAGTAATCAGATCACGAGCAAAGCAGTTTTAACAACAACCTTAAACAAGTTCAAACTGATTTGCTTCGATATGTCAACATAAGGTTCAGAGCAAGTGTAGAGAACATTAAATGGTCTCACCTACCCATGTACGATGAAAGAACAACATGGACACAATGTAAGAAACTTTACAGAAGCTTTTCAACGACTAGGAGATAACATAGGACCAGAGGCCTTATATACACAAGTTGAACTGATGCAGAAAGGGTGAAGAAGCAGAGAGTGGCGAACGAACAGTGAGACAAAACTACAAAATAATAGAAACAGAGAGATTCTTCACCATGGGAAGAAAACAGGGGCGAAGCAGTCGACTATCAGATCAGAGGAGCTTAATCATAAAAGTTGACTGCTGATCCTAAAGCTTTGAAGAAGTACTTCCCAGTATATGAGGAAACATTCGAGAGTTTATTCACTGTAATATTCTCACACACAGATTCACTCATATATGAGAGCCGGGAGTTGAATAGAATAGATGAGTGAATCACACCCCAAAATATACAAACATAGTCTTGACACGAAGATGTAAAACTTAGTGGTTGTAGTTTTTGAACAGAGACGTTAAACATGTTCTTAGAGATAGAGTTCATACAGCCTGCGAGTTGGTGTGTAGAGAGAAAAGTCTAGGAGTCTCAGCTTTTTTGGGCAATGGGTAAGAACCAGCTGAGGAGGGTCAATACAAATTGTTATATGATCAAAGTTTTCTAGTGAAACCTTCAAGTTTGGAAAAAAAGGGAAAACGTTTAAGATTGAGCTCCGAACTTTCATAAACAAATCCAGCATGTTGATTTTAATAGATTTCTGCGTTCATGTTTAAAAATTAACAAATTGTGTTTTAAACTAAGTTTCAATTTTCAGAGAGTATATCATATGTTTTCGCCTTAGTTTTTATACCAGATCTGATATATTTCTTGGTGCTCAATGTTTGCAGCTCGTATTTTATCATATTTCATATCACGCATATCCCTCCCCTATTTGGTTTCACTAGAGCACGTGATCTGAATCGATCCTAACACAAAATTTCTTCATGAAGCTTTCTAATCTCCTCCGAATATGAGTCAGGAGGTGGACCATGAGCCAGTATCTATTCTTTTGCTGCAGTCACAAACTCTGCAATTTGAGCAGTGGTAAGACCCTGGTTTCCAGGTTCCAGAGACAAATCCTCGATGTTACCATTCTCTCCCATCTCCTAGAGTTTACTCCTTTTAGGTGACATCTTGGCTTCTCTAATCTCGTATCCGCTGACGGCGCCAAATTATATAACCAAATTTCCCCCAATAGCGACCTGCCACCAGATCAGGAGGAAATGTGCTATGATGGGTTACCAGCCATAGAACCAGGTCAGAGTGTGCCGAAAGTGTTCCGACGAAGGCTCTTCAATGCTTAATCCAGATCAGGAGGTCGAGAGGAATTAAGAGTATATAGAGCTGAGATCTCGTGAGTATCTTGTTGGGCATGGCCGGATCCGGATCTCGCTCCCAGGGCGTGTGGAAGTTTAAAATTTTTTTGTGCTTGGAAACAATCATACGTGAATAAATCAGTACTAAACATTCATATGATGTTTAAGAATATTTACCTTTGGCAACTTCGCGTCCGGCTCAGACTATTCCGGTTTTACACGACAATAGCACTTCAACGGTTGAATCTCCGATTGTTCGCCTAATCCGGTCCACGAACGATTTCCAAATTGCTTCGTTGCCTTGCACTAGAAAGCACAGTGCATTGTCACAAATGGAATCTCCTCGTCAAGACGGTCGGAGCGGGGTCCGACGGTGACGTCGTCTAGCGATGACGACGACGATGGTTGTGGGAGGAGGCCGAGAATGGAGGGGGAGAGGTGAGTTGTCAACACAACCTGGTACAATAATCAAGGGGTTAATGAATGTGTCACGTCATTGCCATATTTATAGGTAGATGGATAGAGTTTGAGTTGAACATTCGGTTCGACTCAAACAGTGAACATTAGGTCATGTCAAAAAGGGAACATTCGTTTCGACTCCTCGATTGTGGTCTCATCAAAATCCCGATCGATGATCAGATATCATCGATGTGCTCAGTTTACAAAACTAATCATTATGATACAAAATCAAATTTTCGGACAATTAATCCAAAAATGGTAGTTCCACTCCAATTAGCTAAATATAAAAGTCATACTCCCTTAGCTAATTTTGTAAGTCATACTCCCAACCTTCCTCCTACTATACTCAACACTTCTAGTATCATTTTTGTACGGGAATTGAGAAACAATACTTGTGTGACCTCAATGGTACAGGGATACAGCTACCCGTGGGCTCACAACTCCTTGTGACTCTGAAAACACATTTTCGGACTTACCCATCAGACCATGATAAAACGTCTAGCAACATCGCCCCATGATCCCCTAGATATCACTAATAGTGTATGCAAGAACCAATCGGTCATGGTTAGTCTATAGTACGATCCTTTCATCTTAAATATCCCGACCGAATCAACGATCATTGATAAATCGAGAGTCGCTAGAGATTCGATAGCTATGCATGCATCTTGGACATCAAATAGTGACATTGCATGTGCTACTAGGTAAACCCATTTACCTAAAGCATATCTACTACCCTGGACAGATATTTGTCATACTATTATCTCCTCAGATAACATAGGATATCCATGCACCAAAGCCAGCAATGAATCCTCTAAAACAAAGCATCGATTCCATTCTTCATGACCTCACCCAACCTCGCCACCTGATAACCCTCATGGAGTCAGTAAACGAGTCAAAGTGAGGCGACTAGCATGTAGAGTCTCAATGATGTTTCGAGTAATGATGACTAATCTGTAAAACCAAGACCTCGGACTTAATCCACTTGATAAATGATAACCACTTGAAAAGTTCGAACGAGGGTAGTTCGATAGATCACCAGGTCACTATCCATCTGCATGCTCAGAACATCTCTATGTTCCCTACCAATGAAACGCGGTACTTTGCATTACTAGATGCTAGTCTCAAGCTCGAGCGGCTCTTATCCTCTTTTGGACGGTCGAATTGACTAGGAACTCGTTTAGAACACACAGTGACTATTAGATGTGTTTAATGATAACCATCAATTTCACTATCACATCTAATATATACTATAGTGCATTCAAGGTCTTTATCCAACAAGTTTGAGTAATAATAGTAAAGATAAAAAAATGTCATGTAAATATAAATTATATGAATAAAGATCGTTTTTCAGTAGAGTCAACAAAGTCCACTACCAATAGTTGGCTTTGGGCACCTACTCTAACATATCTCCTCCTGTAAAATGAAGGATTCCTGGTCTTTTTAGAGGGGCTAAGCGATTGCGTGGATGTTACCTAGTTAATCATGAGCTGAAGTAGGTTTGCAGATGTTGTGTGCACATTACTAGGGATTCAGACCTATCCTGCGCATGTCTAATCCGGAGCGTAACTATCCACATAGATCAGATCGGAACAGAGTGAATAAGAATAGAGCCCATAGAACAGAACAGAGCGGCTCGGATCAGCTCAAGCCACTCAAGCCAAATACGATGAGTAGATCATACTAAAACCAGGGTAACTGAGTAGAACAGAGTAGTTCATGAAGAAGAAAAGTGTAGTGCAGTGATCGGATCTGGTCGGAGTTTCGTATCAGATCACTACAGGTTACCAGTTTGGATGAGACAGTACCCCAGTTTGGGCGAGGCTGTATCCAGTTCGGGCAAGGCTGTATTCCAGTTTGGATCCAATATTATGGGCATCAAATTCGTTTGCTACATGCAAAAAAAACCTTTTGTATATGTTGTGCTAATATGTTACAATCACTTTGGGTTCACATCGAATGTTGTCATAGCTAGAATGTTTAACTGAGAAACTCATGCCCCAATAAATGTATATAAGTGGAAAAATTAGTCAAACTTCAGTTTTGATTCTTCGACTATTGGTCATAATCTAGTAACTTAGGTTATTATTCATATTCAGTTCTTTCAGCGCTGCAGTATTGCACAACATAGTTGATCAAATTTCAACCAACTACAAAGCGTTACAACCTAGCTAAAATCTAACGTTACGTCGATACTCCATTGAAATTAGTTATAAAGTAAAAACCTAACAAGTCATTGGAATATAAATCTCAAACTTTGACTAATTAAAATACTAGAAATGCAAACGATCTTTGTAATTTTTCCATTAACAGTTACAAGCACAAGAATAGGAAAAACAGAAACGATTGGTTCTATAAGTTGACCTTATTATTTTGGAGCTTTAATTAATCACTGTCAAGCTCAGTGCGATAAATTTGCTCATTTGTAATTTTAGGTATTTTTCGCAGACACAAATTCAAGTATTGTTACTTGTCTGATTCAATATTAGTATTCTGGCATAAAAGGCTCAACAACGAGATAAGATTCTTGCATTAAAATTGAAATTGACTAATTATATGACGACACTGAAATTGTTAGATCCACACGTTTTGAATATCATAAAATGTGCTAATCTGGTTTTATTTATATAAACTACAAGATAGGAGCCATAAAATGTGGCTCATTGCATATATACTACTATATTGGTGAAACAAATAATGTGAACCTAACCTAGTTAATAATAACCCTGAAACTATGTAACATTAATTGAATACCGACAAAATGGTAAATGGATAAAATATGTATGCAACAAACCTTTAGATTTCTTGCGTAATTTCAATTATTGATGTTGATATATGGAACCTATTATGGAATAATTAAATAATTAGATGGTTAGTATTAGTTGTTTGTTGTTGGATGTCTAAATATTAAATGAAGTGATTAGACCTTTTTATTATTTTAATCATTTCATTTGCCTATAAATAGGCTTGTAATCTTCATTGTAAATACACACAAAAATATACAAATTCTCTCCTATTTTAGTTCTCTCTAAATTAAGGAAATTATAGAAAATAAAAATTTCCTATTAATATAGAATTCATTTGGAGCAATTAAGTAGATATTCAAGGTTATTATCAATGTAATTATTTACTTTATTTTGTTAATGTTCATTTTAATTTATAACACGTTATCAGCACGATCACTCGATTGTTTTTATATATTTTAACGTATAATATCATGTTATTATATGAAAGGAGTCACTGACACCTCATTATAATAACGTGATATGATTTACAAAATTATATTGTTCATTGTTATATATTTTCATGACTAGTAACAGGTATAAACAACTAGATTTTTATTCTATAAATAGTTGTTTTCTAAAACATTCATTCATCCCTCTATTACTCTTCTCCATCAAATTTTTCTTCACAAACTTTATTTCTCTAATTACAAAAGGAAGACGAAGATGATTCATCCAAGGATAATTTTTATAATTATTTTGATCATTATACTCACTAGTCTTGTATTTATCGGCGAGTATCCGTCTCACACTTTTTCGTTATTTTGTACAATGCTTGTATTCATAGTTTATCCATTACTTTTCATTGTCATACTAATGGATCTTAACTAAAAATATTACATATATATTGTTAACCATTTCTTCATTATTATTATGTCATATATATATAATTAATTTTATTAATATTGTTTCCATGGTATATAGATAGATCATGTCAAATATTTTCAAGCTTGAATTTGCGCTCTTGACATCTCCGGAAAAAGTTATCTATCTTGGATAGTAGATGCTGAAATACATCTAGATGCTATGGACATAGGAGATACGATCAAAGAGAAAAATATTGAATCCCCGCAAAACCCTGCAAAGGCTATGATATTCATCCGTTATCATCTTCATGATGCTTTGAAAACTGAATATTTGACAGTAAAAGATCCATACGAACTGTGGAAAAATTTGAAAGAGAGATATTGCCATCAAAAGACGATTATTCTTCTAAAAGCACGTTATGATTGGATGCACTTATGATTACAAGATTTTAAATCTGTAAGTGAGTATAATTCTGCTATATTTCGCATCAGTTCACAATTGAAGCTATGTGGAGAAAAAATTACTGATGACGATTTATTGGAAAAACAATACTCCACACTTCATGCCTCCAGTGTTCTCCTGCAACAGCAGTATAGAGAAAAATGATTCAAAAAATATTCTGAATTGATTTCATGCATGCTCGTGGCTGAGCAAAATAATGAATTATTGATGAAGAATCATGAAATCCGCCCTACCGGTTCTAACCTATTCCCTGATGTGAATATGACAATATATGATGAAAGAAGAAACCAAAATAAGACCTACTTTGGTCGTAATCGTGGTCGTGGGCGTGGGCGTGGGCGTGGTCGTAATCATGGACGCGGTCGTGAGTTTTAATCCATATGGTCGTGGACGTGGAAAATCCAATGATTATAATGCCGGTTGCAGTTATAAAAATAAAAAAATACAAGCTATCAAAAGTGGGGCAATGACCAAGATAAGAAAGTCAAAATTGGACATGCTAATGAATCCAAGAAATCAGACAGTGAATGTTATAGATGTGGGATGAAATGACATTGTTATAATAGTTTTCGTACCTCCAAACACCTTGTTGATCTATATCAAGCATCAAAAGAAAAGAAAAAGGATGTTGAAACTAATTTCATTGATCAAGGTGAAGGCTTAAGTCAACTCCCGACATTCCCAACACACTTTGATGTTTCTGAGTTCTTTGAAGAACAACATGGAAGAATTGCTCATTTCGTTGGTGATGATGAAATTTTGCCAAATTATTAAATATTTTGTTTGATTGTGGTTTATTAAAATATTGTATTTCTAAGTTGTTTATGGTTGTTGAATATTTTGTTATCTTAATGGACTACTCATTATTGTTTTATAAAATATTTATAGAATATGGATTTTGGACATGAAGGTGATGATGTGGATTTATGTATTGTTGACAGTGCGACAACACATTCGATGTCAGGCCCGGTGCTCTAAACAGGAATGTTACTCAATTAATTACAATTACAATCATTGTCACGTGGAAGCATAAAACAAGGGCTAAAAATTTTCGCTTGGGCCTGAACTGAAAATATCATTTAAAATACAAACAAAATCAAAATACGGATTTTAACTCAAAAATCCAAACAACAACAGCAGCAATACTGAATGTATCCAAGTATGTCAACAAATATAGATCCCCCAAATACATTATTCACGCAAAATTTTCGCTTGGGCCTGAACTGAAAATATCATTTAAAATACAAACATAATCAAAATACGAATTTTAACTCAAAAATCCAAACAACAACACCAGCAATACTGAACGTATCCAAGTATGTCAACAAATATAGATCCCCCAAATACAGTATTCACGCATGGCATCCCCTGGTTCAATAGTTCAATAACTGGGACTCAAAATGGGGATATACCAAGCCGACGCTCGACCCTGTCCAGCTGGATTACCTGAAGATCCTGCAAAGTCCAACACAGACCAAAGCAGCCCATAAAGGGAAAATAAACGAGGTCAACCCTCAGTACGGAGAGCAAGATACAACAGCTATCAGATACACATGCAACATATCATGTCATGTCATGTCATGCATGAGAGCTGTCAATAAAATCGGGAATCAAGGCACATCGACCTCCGTCGGTAAGTGAATCTCAAAGCCCAGCGACCTCCGCCGGCTAATCAAATCTCGGTGAATCATTGGAATCCAAACTCAGTAGACTTTGCTGGCTATCACGAGTCCGTGAAAGCGTTGGATATCCGAGACACGACAGACTCCGTCGACCAATCAATCTCAAGCCCAGCGACCTCCACCGGCTAATCCCAAACTTAGGGATGCATTCGGTCTCAAGGAATTCAGGCTCAATATGAATGCGTGTATGCAAGGCCAATCAAATAAAAGCAGTATGCAATATACCATAAATAGCATAATCAATCAGTTGTAAATTCACACGCAGGTAAAATCAACACCAATCAGGCTCTACCATGCGATTCTAGGCCAGGCAACTCCGCTCACAGCCACAAAACTCAACAGCATACTCAGCTCACGCAAATCAGGCACAGTACACAGCACGTAAACAGCTCGACATAATATGTTCTCAAGTTCATCTCAAAGCTATAAATACGAGCTCAAGTTCGTACCTTTGCTCAATCTTACCACACAGTCTCAGTCCAAGCTCACGGCTGCAACAACAAGCTCACTGCTCAAACCTAGCTCTCAGCCAACAGTCCAAGGCCGCCAGCTCCGGTCAAAAATCAAGATAGCTGCGGATCTCAACGAAGTTCAACTCAGTCGAACAGTGCTGAAACTCTAACACATCAACTTCTCGTCTCTTCTCTATTCCGATCGCTATCGGCCTCCAAACTGGTATGAGATTAAAGCTCTCTAACAGATGCTTCCAGCTGTAGCATCCTTTCTCAAAACCAGTCGGCCAAACTCCGGTAGTCGGAAGAAGAAGGCACCGGGTGAACAGTGCTAGGTTTCACGATAGCGTACGCTCTCGGGAGACAAATATCTCTAAGTGTGGAAAAGTGAATAAAATGTACACGGTCAAAGTCCACACCATATATACTACTTAGATCCTCCGGTCTGATCTACAATGCTCGCAATTCGGTTCAGCCCTTCAGCTCTCATCGGTTCAGCTTTTGGTACGCTGTTAAGCTCTCGCGTACCCTTCAGCTTACAAACCCCACTCAGCTTTCAGGTATTACTCCAGCTCAGGAGAAATACGATCAGTTCTCATCAAAACTAACCACTACCCACAACTTTCGATATTTAAAAGAGATAAATATTTCTTATATTTGCAAATGAGAAAGAGTAATGTCAACACAATTTATGGAAGTACAAGCATTATTGAAGGCTCTGAAAAAGCAAATATTATATTAAATGGAGGGATACATTTTATAATCAATAATGTATTGTTCTCTCATAAGTCTCAAAGAAATTTTTTAAGTTTTCAAGATATCCGAAAAAATAGATATCATATTGAAACTTTAGCCAAGATGATAAATAATATCTATTTATTACAAAAAAAGTGTCGGGAAGAAATATATTATTGAAAGATTACCGACATTTACATCTGGCTTATATTGCACGGAAATAAATGTAGTAGAAACGAATGTCACAGTTGACCACAAATTCATGGATATGAATAATTTTATACTGTGGCATAATCGATTGGGACATCCCGGATCTACAATGATGCGAAAATTTATGCAAATAATGTTGATACTCATGATGAGATATCCAATCCATTGATTGATAAATCTGAAAATCTTGATGATCATTCCCCCGAAAAGGTTCAAATATTTGAAAATGAAGATATTTCAATAAATTATATCAACACGGGGAAAATATTTAATCGATCGAAAATTATTGTCGACAATAAGTTTTCTTATGTTGTAGCTCGCGATATCGTTAATGAAAATGATGATCTAGACCCTACGTCTGTAGATGAATGTCGTAATTGTTAAGATTGGACAAGTTGGAATAACGCAATACAAGAAGAGTTAAATTCATTAGCAAAACGTGAGGTCTTTGGACCTGTGGTACATACACTCAAAGGAGTAATTCCTGTGGGTTGTAAATGGATTTTTACGAAAACGAAATGAGAAAAACGAAGTGACTAGATATAAAGCTCGATTGGTAGCACAAGGTTTTTCTCAACGACCTGGTATTGATTATGAAGAGACTTACTCTCTAGTGATGGATGAAATTACGTTCTGATACCTTATTGGCATGACCATACAAGAAAACCTTTAAATGCGTCTTATGGATGTTATCACAACATATTTGTATGGAAAACTGGATAATGATATTTACATGAAAATCGAAATGAGAAAAACGAAGTGACTAGATATAAAGCTCGATTGGTAGCACAAGGTTTTTCTCAACGACCTGGTATTGATTATGAAGAGACTTACTCTCTAGTGATGGATGAAATTACGTTCTGATACCTTATTGGCATGACCATACAAGAAAACCTTTAAATGCGTCTTATGGATGTTATCACAACATATTTGTATGGAAAACTGGATAATGATATTTACATGAAAATCCCTGAGGGATTTAAGATATCGGAAACATTTTGTCCAAATTATAAAAATGTTTGCTCCATTAAATTACGAAGATCCCTTTACGGATTAAATCAATCCAGACGCATGTTGTGCAAACGACTTAGTGACTATTTATTGCAAGAAGGATATAAAAATGATCCAATTTGTCCATATATCTTTATTCAAAGGAATTGATCAAAATTTGTAATGCTGATATATATGTTGATGATTTAAACATTATTGGAAGTTCCGGAGAACTTGAAAAGACAGTTGATATATTGAAAAAGGAATTTGAAATGAAAGATCTAGGCAAAACAAAATTCTGTCTTGGTCTACGAATTGAGCATCTTCGTGATGGAATTTTAGTCCATCAATCAACTTATACACAAAGAATCTTGAAACGAATTTATATGGATAAAGCTCAACCTTTAAGTTCATCCATGGTGGTTCGATCACTTGATACAACAAAAGATATTTTTCGATCACGCGATGAACAAGAAGAACTACTTGGCCCAAATGTGTCATACCTAAGTGCTATTGGTATATTGATGCATCTGCAAATAGCACGAGACCAGACATATCGTTTGCTGTAACTTGTTGGAAAGATATAGTTCTTCTCCGACACGAAGTAATTGGAATGACGTTAAACATATATTTAGATACCTTCGGAGCACCTACGATTTGAGTTTATTTTATTCAAATACTTGTGATTTGCAATTAACTAGGTATGCGGATGCTGGATATCTATCTGACCACACAAAGGACGATCACAAACTGGGTATTCATTTACTTATGGTGGAACATCAATTTCCTGGAGATCTACAAAGTAAACAATGTTCGCTACTTCATCAAATCATGCAGAAATAATTGCAATCCATGAAGCTAGTAGAGAATGTGTCTGGTTGAGATCGGTGATTTACCATAACAAAAGAGAATGTGGTTTGTCTGCAAGTAAAAACTCAGCAACAATAAAAGATAACGCAGCTTGCATTGCTCAGCTAAAGGAATGGTACATCAAAGGTGATAGGACGAAACATATATCCCCAAATTTCTTTTTCACACATGATTTGCAAAAGAAAGGTGATATGAAGTTCAACGAATTCACTCAAGTGATAATTTGGCGGATCTTTTCACAAAATCATTGTCTACATCAACTTTTGATAAATTGGTATACAAGATCGGAATACGACGTATAAGAGATTTCACGTAATTCTCCAACAGGGGGAGAAAGTTTACGTAACTACACTATTTTTTCCTTACTATGGTTTTTATCCCACTTAAATTTTTCTAGTAAGATTTTTGTGAAACTCTCTTCTCACAATTATTCTAATCTCATCTTATGGGCGATTAATTAAATCAATAAGTGTACTAAGTAGAATTTGGTTTTATGCGTACACAATTTTTTTTAACAGTAGGTAACTGATGAACAGTAGGTATCTGTCAACAGATATTACGCTATAACGTGATCAATAACTAGTTGCTGAAAGGTAATGAACAGTAGGTATCTGTCAACAGATATTACGCTATGGGAAGCGAAGGTTGCTGTCAGCAGCTATCCACGAAAGCTGACAACAGCTAGTGGGTCACCAAAAGCTGTTCATTCATAAAGAAATCAAAACGGTACACAGATTAATACACCTTATATTCACTGGTACAAAATCTGTTCATGAAATACAAAACCAGATACATCAAATACTATCTACTATTTGTCCATAAACTAAACTAACAGCAGGTTCCTAGTCTTTTCGTTTGTCGCCCTTCTTCTAGGTTCTTGCTACCCCTGTCCCAGCAACTCAATTCTTTAAATAACATAAAACAGTTTATATCAAAACCATCATATCAATTCAAAATGAAATAAACATATCGTGTCTCTCAAACTAAGAATTGATTCCATCTCAAATCAATGCCATCAAGATTCGTATACGATCTTGACATGGATATCCATCTAACGAAATCACTCTGACTTCGAAAATAAGGTCACCTCAGACCTTGGCATTAGAATCAATTCATTTTCTCTTCGTATCCTCATATTCATATCGAATTAAAAGATCCACTACCTGAGATGGATCGACACACACAGATAATCTCAAGTTCTAAATCAAGGACAATAATCAAGTATGTGGTTTGTCGGGATAACTCAAGAAATCTCATTCTCGAGTACTCTAATCCCTGACTCTCATGTCAAATTATATCTTCGTTTATCTCTGTTTTGGGAACTGCTTCAATTACTACTTCTAACTTCTTATCACCAGAATCCCAGAGAATTCACAGAGTCGAATTCTGGTGTCTGTAGCAATCGTTACCAGGATTTTGAATTCAATCTAATTTATAGAAGAATCATCTATGTTATCTGCAGAGTTCCCCATGCAACCTCTATAAATTCCACGTGTCATGCTGAGTATTTATCGACCAAAATAAGATAAGCACACACCGTTTGAACATCTTCATGTATTCATACATATCGCTAACCAGATACCAGTTACTGTTCTAAACAAAAACAGATGTTGCTACAGTAAGTTCTTACGACAGAAACCAACGTTTATTCTCAACAGATACCAGCTTTTCCTTTTGATAGAATCAGAAGCAACCATCATACGTTGTATTTCTCTTCGCGCCTCAAAACGACGTCGCGTAAACTAATTAAAACGACGCCGCTGCGCGCCAACAACTGATGACAGATTCTCTCAACTTGATCAATTGCTGAAACGCGAAACAATTCAGATGACGTAAAGAATCGCGTCATCTTTTCTGCCAACAGCTGGTTTCACTAAAACACCCAACGATGACGTATGGGATATGTCACCATTGCTGCCAGTAGCTGCCACCAGCGTTACAATCAACACGCTGCGTATCAACTTATCAAAACGACGTCACCTCACCATCAGCAACTGGTCGCGCGAAATAATTTAAACGACATCGTAATGAATACGTCATACTCTCTGTTGAAAGCTGATCTCCTAACCCAGCGCCTGGATCAAACAATGCAACATATCCCTCACGACTAGTACCAGACACAACACTCAAAACTCTGCGTTACAACTAAAACGACGTCGCTTCTCCCCAGCGATTGTTCCTCAACCAACAGCTGGTTACCCAGTCGCAAGCAGATACAATGCAACTACTGATTACCCAGTAGCAAGATCCTCTCACCAACAGCTGATTTAACGCAACAACTGATCCACACAACGACTGGTTTAACGCAACTACTGATCAACACCACTACATCCAAAAGCTACAATCTGAAAATTCGAAATCATCAAGTCTATAATCCCGTGCATTACATTTCTCCCCCTATAACACATGAGTTCGTCTTCGAACTCACCAGCAGTCTGTATATGCATTCTGTACATATAAGAATATTGAAATAGCAGAAACTCGATGAGAACTCACTTTATTGGAATAGATAGGGAAATAGTTGTCTCATGTCATCTTCAACTTCCCACGTAGCTTCTTCAACTCCATGTCGATTCCATTGAATCTTCACCAATGGAATAATCTTCGTTCGGAGTTGCTTTTCTTTTCGATCCAGTATCTGAATTGGTTGTTCAAAGTAACTGAGAGATTCATCCAGTTCAGTTTCATCAGCA
>KV010013.1:3318-27013 GCA_001598015.1 Dorcoceras hygrometricum
TCTTCAACAGCTTCGTCAACAGTAACTTGTTGTTTCATCTTCAACAGTTTCATCAACAGTAACTTGCTGTTTCATCTTCAACAGCTTCGTCAACAGTAACTTGCTGTTTCATCTTCAACAGCTTCGTCAACAGTAACTTGCTGTTTCATCTTCAACAGCTTCGTCAACAGTAACTTGCTGTTTCATCTTCAACAGCTTCGTCAACAGTAACTTGCTGTTTCATCTTCAACAGCTTCGTCAACAGTAACTTGCTGTTTCATCTTCAACAGCTTCGTCAACAGTAACTTGCTGTTTCATCTTCAACAGCTTCTGTTGGCATACAATGGCGGATCCGGATCCCGTTTCCCGGGGGCGCAACGGAAATCAAAAGTTGCCCCAAGAAACGTTCAATACATTCGAAAATCAATAAACATTCATAGGGCGTTTATCGAATTGTTACCTTGCTGGCGTCTAGGCGCCTGGATCCGACAAGTTTCACGAGGAAACCGGCACTTCACGGTAGGCGGCGATAGATTACGTCAATCAGGTCCACGATCGGAAGGGAGACTCCTTCGTCAGCCTGCACTAGAAGGCCTGACGAGATCAGCACGGACGGATTTTCCTCGTCAAGTTGGACGGAACAAATTCTGGCGAAGCAAGGCGGAGGCGGCGGCGGCTTTTGAGGAGAGGAAGGGGGCGGCGCACTTAGATGCTAGGGTTAGGGTTAAGGGTTGTGATTATGAGTTATGAAGCCCTAGTCTACCTTAAGTAGATTAGTGAAGGACTTGGATCGGCCCAACGGCCCGGGTCCAACGTATGAACATTCGGTTCATCCCTATCACCGTGACTTCATCGTAACTCCGATCGCCGATCAGATCGGACCGATCGACTTAGTTTCCAAAACTGAATACTATGATCTGAAAAACCATTTTTCAGAACCCCAGTGCAAAATGACCGTTTTGCCCCTCAACAGAACGATTTGACCCCTGTTGTCTTTTAGGAAGTCGCACTCCCCAAAATCCTCCTCGAGTGCTCAACACATTGAGCTCAGTATCCGTGCGGGAATCTCGAATCCAGTACTTGTGTGACCCTCAATGGTTCAGGGATACAGCTAGCCGTGGGCCCACAACCATTGTGCCTCCGGAATCACATATCCCGGACTTGCCCATCGGATCATGGTAAGAGCGTCTAGCAACATCGCCCCATGATCCCCTAGGTATCACTGATAGTGCCTGCAAGAACCAGTTAGTCGTGGTTAGCATACAGTACGATCCTTTCAATCCATATATCCCGATCAGATCAACGACCATTGGTAAATCGAGAGTCGCTAAAGATCCGATAGCTATGCATACATCTTGGAGATCGAATAGTGACATCACGAGTGTAACTAGGTAAACCCATTTACCTAAAACACTTCTAGTACTCTGGCCAGAGATTTATACACTATTATTCCATCAGATAGCATAGGATATCCACGCATGTCTGCGAGCGCTGAATCCTCGACAACGATGCATCGACTCCTACATGCATCGGGGTCTCACCCAATCCCGTCGCCTAATGAACCCCAAGTGAGTCGGCAAACGGGTCAAAGTGAGACGCCTATCATGTAGAGTCTCAATGACGTTTCGAGTCGTGAGGACTAATCAGTACAACCAAGACCTCGGACTTATCCACTCGACAAATGGTAACCACTTGGAAAATCCGAAGGAGGGTAGTTTATCACATCTAACATACACTATAGTGCATTCTAGGTCTTTACTCAATGCAATTGTTAATCATTATACAACACAATGAAAGTAAAGAATGCCATATAAATAAATGCGAATATCATATATAAAGATCGTTTCATACAAGAGTCTATGAACCCACACGCCACAAGTTGGCTAGTTGGGCATCTACTCTAACAAGTTTCTTTCTAGAATTTTAGATTTTTATATTTCAAAGCCGGAAAGGAGGAGACGGAAACATGAGGTAAAAATGATTTTTTTTATAAAATTAAATTTTGAGATCACCCCCTATGCCTTAGAAGATTTTATAGTGATAAATTTTAAAAGTCTATTTGCCTTTTTGTTTTGCTATCTTCAAAGTTAGAAAATTATTTGAGATTATGGAGTTCATGGATTTAATTAATTTTAAAGCAAGTAGCACTTTTATTAGTAAATGACAACTTTTATACACCTGTAATTCTACCAATAAGATAAAGTATTCCCTTTCTATTTCTTTGCCCATAAATTTTGAAACCATTAGGTAAGGAAAGAAGGAAGTTTTAATATATTTTTGTAGCACTCTGATAAGGCATGATCTAGCAAATTTATCTACTATCTTTTAACAATTTAAAAACACAAATCTTCCCCTTTTTAGATGAGAATTTCGTCCCCTATAGACACAGAACACATATTCATTTCAAACAAACAATAAAAATAAGACAAATGTGAGACACGAAAGTTTATTGGATTAATTGAGTTAATTAATCGAGTTTAGCATAGACCAGATTTGGCTTGAACAGATCTGGGAGGAGTTAGCTTTGAGTTGGAAGGCTTCGTGAGCGTACTTGGGTCAGATTTGATACTTAGAACAATTCTGGGAAGTTTGAGAATTTTGGTTGCAACGATCATATTTGAGAGCTGATCAGATTCTAGGGTGGAATCTGGTATCGCTAAGCAGATGTGAGTACGCTAGTGTGTTTCTGTAGCGGGTAGCGAAACTACGTCGTTTGGATTAGTTGGAACGACAGCGTTTTGGCTTAATGAGGGAGACTCAGATGTGAGTAGCGTTGGTATTCAGATTCAATAGGATCTGAGTGGTTGCAAAGCGACGCCACTTAGAATTTCAGATTCGAGTAGCGGGTGATGTGTCCAGATGAGAGAGTGGAATCTGTGCGACGCCGTTTGGATAAGTCAGGATTTGTTTTGACGTAGAGTCATATCTGATGTGAGATTCAGATCCGAGCGGGAAAATTAGATGTGAACATTAAGTTGTCGGTGGATACTGTTCATCAGACTTGAGCAGATTTGAGCTTTATATAAGAGGACTTGGTCTTTGTTTCCGGTATTCAGCTTCGACACTTAGAATATTTCCCGATAGCGAATCCTGTAGCGATACCCTAGCTACTGTTCACCGAACCTTATCGTCTCCGATTGCCGGCGGTAGGCAGCTCCGATTGAAGTAAGAGTGGTAGCACTGGAATTCTCTTGCTAAGACGCTTTGTTCGGTACAACTTGTGGAAGCTTTCGTCAAGCTTGGAGAGGTTTGCGAAGACATCTCCCTTCTGTAGTCTGTTAGCATAAGCGTCGAATTACTCCTGCCATTCAAGTAGCTCGTGGGTAAGTGTTAGTTTCTACCCTAGTTCTTTGTTTAAAACTGTGTGTTGAACCCGTAGGGTAGGATGGAGCTGGTTGAGCTTGTAGTTCCTGGTTGTGTTCTGTGCTTTGCGTCCCTGAGTTAGTGTTGTTGTTTGCTTAGCAGGTTTTCGGATCTGTGTTGCTCGGGACTTCGTTGTGTTAATTATAGCTCAGGATTGAGGTACGGATGTGAGCTTGTTTTACAGCATTGGATTGAGCATGGGTGATTATGCTTGCTGCTATGTATGCTTCGGTGCTGTTATTGCTTGCCTCTAGTAGTCTGTTAGCGATAAGCGTCGAAGTTACTCCTGCCATTCAAGTAGCTCGTCGGTAAGTGTTAGTTTCTACCGTAGTTCTTGTTAAACTGTGTGTTGAACCCGTAGGGTAGGATGGAGCTGGTTGAGCTTGTAGTTCCTGGTTGTGTTCTGTGCTTTGCGTCCCTGAGTTAGTGTTGTTGTTTGCTTAGCAGGTTTTCGGATCTGTGTTGCTCGGGACTTCGTTGTGTTAATTATAGCTCAGGATTGAGGTACGGATGTGAGCTTGTTTTACAGCATTGGATTGAGCATGGGTGATTATGCTTGCTGCTATGTATGCTTCGGTGCTGTTATTGCTTGCCTCTATTGTGTTGTTATCTGCAAGCTGTCATTGCATTCACGCATTATTCATGTTGCATTCAGATCTTGTTTAGCCGCACCTTGTTATATTGATCTGTTCGTACCAGGATGCTTGTTTTGAGGACGTGCGGGTAACTCCCGTATATCTCATCTCCCTGCTGAGATCTGTTAGCCACTATGAGCGGAGTGGGTATCTCCCACATCTCATGAGTTGGGCAACAGCAGGTTGAGCTGTGTTCTGCATCTGGTGGCGTGTGTTGAGACGAGTGGGTGGCTCCCATATACTCACACACCCCGCGGCCACTGTTGTTCAGTTGATCTGATTCGTTTGTTGAGCAGCTGTTGAGATCCTTTGGCTCCCTGCTTTTGGTTGTAGCCTTGTTCTCATGCATAGAATTTGCATATTACTTGTTTCTTTCCATTAGCTGTTTTATGTTGCTCTCCTTGCTGGGGTTTGACCCCGTGTCCCTCTGGTACTGGTGTGTTTGCCTGTGTGTGTTTTCAGGTTATCATGGTTACTCAGCTGGTCGTGGATTTGACCCAGCTGGAGGTGCCCCAGAAGGTGGTTAGAGTGTCCCAGTTAGCGTATAGCATATATGTAACAGTACTGTTAGCCGGGGGATGCCCTGTGCTTTATTGTATTCAGTTGTAGTGTTGTTGATTGGTGATCGATGCATGTTGTACTGTTGTACTATGTTATTTTAAATTGGGATATTTGGAGTATTGCAGTATTTTAAATCATGTTTTTATCAGTCAGGCCAAAAGCAAAAATTTTAGCCACTATTTTAAATGCTTCCGCAATTGTTGCGTGGTTAAACTCTGTGTTTGTGCACGAGGCCTGACATTTTTGAAGTATCAGAGTTTAAGCTGGGTTAAGCTCAATTTCTTTGGTCACACTTGAGTCTAGGCACAGTGTTGCATGTTGCATGTGTTTGACTATGTGGCTTATTTGTTATGTGATATTATTGTTGTTGTGTGATCTTACCCTCTTAGTGCCTTCGTAGATGCCGCCTAGATGTAGGGGTAGAGGTAGAGGGCAGTTTCAGGAAGAATCTGAGGGTCTGAACGAGGAGGTGCAGCATAGTGGACTTTTTCATAGACGTGATAGTCAGATTGTGGTAGATGAGCTGGCAGCCCGTGTGGACGACATGGAACTTGTTATGGCGAGGTTTCAACGGATGAACCATCAGAAGTTTAACGGGGATGAGCCTAGTTGCGATGCGGAGTCCTGGTTGCAGCACATTACCTGGTTTTTTGACCGTGTCAGGTATGATGACGAGCGTAGGTTGAGTTTGGCTACGTTTCAGTTGAGGAGAGGTGCCGAGAGTTGGTGGAGAGGTGCTTCGAGGACTCTAGAGGAGACAGGTGTAGGGATTACGTGGAACAACTTTTGTACTGCCTTCCGTCAGGAGTACGTTCCGGAATCATTTGTGAACGCCAGTGAGCGTGAGTTTTATAACCTGGTGCAGGGAACTATGTCCATGGGAGAGTATGCCCGGAGATTTTCTTCTCTTCTTGTCAGGCCCCGTGCTAATTACCAACAATTAACACAAAATAAGCGCATAATTACGGAAGCTTAAAATCAGGGCTTAAAAATTTTTCGAAATACAAAGGCCTGAACTTCAAATCATACGTTCAAAATATTCGATATTCAAAATATAAGTTAAATCAACTCAATACAGCAAGTAACCACATAAATCAATTCAAAAGATAGATCCCCAAATACATGATAACACGGGGTCATCCCCCGGTTACAATACATATAATAAATAAAACTGGGAACTCAAGGAGTTTTGTGGCCAGTGTGGAGGGAAGCATCCTACAGCGCAGTGTGTAGGTGTGCAAGGTTCTTGTAACATCTGCGGATAGTATGGACACTTTGCGAGAGTGTGTCCTTTGGCTGGATCTCAGCATACCGCCGCCCCACCGCAGGGTCGAGGTGGATCTTCTAGAGGTCGTTCTTTCCAGTTCAGTAGCAGAGGTTGGGAGAGCCTCAGTTTAGGCCGTTCCAACAGCCTGGTCCTTCGCGGTTTGGACAGTCTTCCCAGCCCCAGTTTTCAGGACCTCAGTATGCCCAGGTGAATGCCATGACGAGGGAGAAAGCAGAGGGCATGCCAGGAGGAAGAGTGATCGCAGGTACTTGTTTTGTCTTTGATTTTCCTGCACGTGTGTTGTTTGATACAGGAGCATCACATTAGTTTATTGCTGATGCATTTGTGGTTGATCATGGTTTGCATACCACTACTTTGTGTGATGTTGTGTCTGCTGCGACTCCTTCCGGTGCGAGCCTGTACTCCCAAAAGATTTTGTTAAATGGTGTTCTTAGGGTTGGTGAGAATGTGTTGTTAGCCAACATGATCAGGAAAGTGATGTGGGATTTCGATTGCATAGTGGGAATGGACGTGTTGTCTAGTTATAGGGCCACTGTGGATTGTTTCCATTGAGTTGTGCGTTTTAGGCCCCAGTCTGGTGAGAAGTGGAACTTTTACGGCCACGATTCTCAGCCGAAGATTCCTTAGTCTCTGCGATGGAGATGTTTAGCTTGTTGTCGTTGGAGAATGCTGGATTTATGATCTATGCTTTGGATGCGTCTTCTTCTTCGCGCATAGAGCTTAGTGATGTTCCCGTTGTTCGCCATTTCCCTGATGTTTTTTCGGAGGAGATTCCTGGTTTTCCTCCGAAGCGGGAGATAGATTTCAGCATTGAGTTGGTACCTGGTACAACTCCTATCTCACGAGCTCCGTATCGTTTAGCGCCTGCTGAGTTGAGGGAACTTAAGGTTCAGCTTGGTGACTTGCTGGAGAAGGGTTTCGTTAGGCCGAGTATGTCCCCGTGGGGAGTGCCTATCTTGTTTGTTAAGACAAAGGATGGGTCGATGAGGATGTGCATCGACTTTAGACAGTTGAACAAGGCGACAGTAAAGAACAAGTACCCTTTGCCGAGGATCGATGATTTGTTTGATCAGATTCAGGGTTCGGCTGTGTTTTCTAAGATCGATCTACGTTCGAGGTACAATCAGTTGCGCATTCAAGAGAAAGATGTTTCGAAAACTGCTTTTCGTACGAGGTATGGGCATTATGAGTTTTTAGTTATGCCTTTTGGTTTGACAAATGCCCCCCGCAGTTTTCATGGTCCTGATGAATCGAGTCTTTAGAGAGTTCATCGATCAGTTTGTGATTGTGTTTATCGATGATATTTTGGTGTACTCTAAGACTCCGATGCAGCACAAAGAGCATTTGAGGCTGCTTCTTCAGACGCTTCGAGACTCGCAGCTGTATGCTAAGTTCTCCAAGTGCAAGTTTTGGTTAGACCGAGTTGTATTTTTGGGTCATGTTGTTTCAGCTGCAGGTTTTTCTGTGGATCCCAGTAAGGTAGAGGCTGTTGTTAATTGGGAGCGTCCCAGGAATATTGTTGAGATTCTTAGTTTCTTGGGTTTGGCTGGCTATTATAGGCGTTTTATAGAGAGATTATCTAGTATAGCTAAGCCGATGACGCAATTGACTCAGAAAGACAAGAGGTTTGTTTGGACTGAGGAGTGTGAGAACAATTTTCTGTTGCTCAAAGAGAAGCTAACTTCTTTTCCTGTGTTAGCTTTGCCGTCTGGTTCGGTGGTTTTGTGTTTTGTGCAGATGCTTCCTTGAATGGATTGGGTTGTGTTGATGCAGAATGGTCGAGTCATTGCGTATGCCTCTCGTCAGTTGAAACCGCATGAGACTCGTTACCCAGTTCATGATTTGGAATTGGCAGCACTGGTCTTTGCCTTGAAGATTTGGGCGCCACTATCTGTATGGCGAGCAGTTTGTGGTGTATTCAGACCACAAGAGTCTTCAGTATCTCTTTCTCAGTCAGATTTGAACATGAGACAGCATAGAAGGATGGAGCTGCTTAAGGATTTTGATTGTGAGATCCAATATCAGCCTGGGTAAGTAAATGTAGTTGCTGATGCATTGAGCAGAAAGGCTCAAGTGGTGATGCTGGCTTCATTGTAGATTTCGAAGGTCCATGAGCATCTAAGCACTACTGGTTGGAGGTTTTACCCAGGTGAGGATTATGTAGTGGTGTCTTCTTTCCAAGTTGAGCCACAGATTGTTGTGAGTATTAGAGCAGCTCAAAGGACTGATCCATCTATCAATGAGTTGAAGCTAACGGTTAGATCTGGACAGTTGAAGGATTACACTGTCTCGTCTGATGGTTGTTTGAGGTTTCGTGGCAGGTTGGTTGTGCCAAATCTGATTGATTTGAAGGAGGAGATCTTTAGAGAAGCGCACTGTAGTAGAAACAGTGTTCATCCTGGTGCAAGGAAGATGTATCATGCCTTGAAGCAGCATTACTGGTGGGCAGGTTTGAAGAGTGATGTTGCTGATTGATTTTAGAGGATATGTTGAGAGCTGTTGTGATGGATTTTAGTGGTAGCTGACAAGATTCGTTGTCTTTGATTGAGTTTTCTTATAATAACAGCTACTAGGTCACGATTGGCATGGAACCTTTTGAAGCTTTGTATGGCAGGAAGTGTAGATCGCCTGTGTGTTGGGAAGAAGTGGGGGAGAAGCAGCTGTCTTCTCCAGAATTTGCACAGCAGATGAGAGATCAAGTAGATCTGATTTGTCGGCGAATGAAAGCTGCACAAGATCGCCAAGCCAGCTATGCGAACAAGAGGTGTAGGCCTTTAGAGTTTCAGGTTGGTGATCTGGTTTTCCTGAAAGTTTCTCCTTTTCGCAGTGTTATAAGAATTGGTCTCAAGGGAAAATTAGCTCCTAGTTATGTTGGACCGTATGAGATTGTTGAGAGGATTGGTCCTTTGGCTTATCGGCTGTTGTTGCCGCCAGATCTGTCCTCCTTGCATGATGTTTTTAATGTGTCTATGTTGAGGAAGTATGAGCCAGATCCGTTGCATGTGTTGAGAACTGACGAGGTGGAGCTAAATCGGACTTTGAGTTATGTGGAATATCCCTTGAAGATCTTGGATAGAAAAGAGAAACAGCTGAGGAATAAGACCATTCATTTGGTGATGGTTCAGTGGAGCAAACATGGTAGAGAAGAAGCTACGTGGGAACTGGAAGAAAAGATGCTGCATGAGTGGCCGCATCTGTTTGAGTAAGCGTGGTATCAGATTCCAGTAGCTAGTTTGTTTCTTGTTGTTTCCCGATATATGTTTTCTTATGGTTGTTTCCCCAGTTATCTTGAACTCTTGATCCGGAATTGTGTTTGATTTCGAGGACGAAATCCTGTTTTTGTGGGGGAGATATGTGAGACCTAAAAGTTGATTGGATTAATTGAGTTAATAAATCGGGTTTAGCATAGACCAGATTTGGCTTCAATAGATATGGTAGGAGTCATCTTTGAGTTGGTAGGCTTCGTGAGCGTTCTTGGGTTAGATTTGATACTTAGAACAATTATGGGAAGTTTGAGGGCAGCACTGGTCTTTACCTTGAAGATTTGGGCGCCACTATCTGTATGGCGAGCAGTTTGTGGTGTATTCAGACCACAAGAGTCTTCAGTATCTCTTTCTCAGTCAGATTTGAACATGAGACAGCATACAAGGATGGAGCTGCTTAAGGATTTTGATTGTGAGATCCAATATCAGCCTGGGTAAGTAAATGTAGTTGCTGATGCATTGAGCAGAAAGGCTCAAGTGGTGATGCTGGCTTCATTGTAGATTTCGAAGGTCCATGAGCATCTAAGCACTACTGGTTGGAGGTTTTACCCAGGTGAGGATTATGTGGTGGTGTCTTCTTTCCAAGTTGAGCCACAAATTTTTGTGAGTATTAGAGCAGCTCAAAGGACTGATCCATCTATCAATGAGTTGAAGCTAACGGTTAGATCTGGAAAGTTGAAGGATTACACTGTCTCGTCTGATGGTTGTTTGAGGTTTCGTGGCAGGTTGGTTGTGCCAAATCTGATTGATTTGAAGGAGGAGATCTTTAGAGAAGTGCACTGTAGTAGAAACAGTGTTCATCCTGGTGCAAGGAAGATGTATCAAGCCTTGAAGCAGCATTACTGGTGGGCAGGTTTGAAGAGTGTTGTGCTGATTTTGTAACCCGTTGTCTGAATTGTCAGCAAGTCAAGGCCGAGAGGATGAGACCTGGTGGTCTATTGCAGAGTTTGGAAGTTCCCCAATGGAATTGGGAGCACATAGAAATGGATTTTGTGACCCATTTGCCTCGTTCCAGCAGAGGTTGTGATGCTGTGTGCGTGGTTATCGATAGGTTGTCGAAGTCTGCGCATTTCATTCCCTACAACATGACCTATTATTTGAAGAATATGGCAAAGCTGTACATAGATTTTGTGGTGCGTTTGAATGGTGTGACTGTTTCTACAGTTTCAAATTGTGATCCGAGGTTTACTTCCAGGTTTTGGAAGAGTTTGCAAACAGATTTGGGTACTAGATTGGCGATGAGTACAGCATATCATCCTCAAACAGATGGCCAATCTGAGAGAACTGTCCAGATTTTAGAGGATATGTTGAGAGCTATTACTAGATTGGCGATGAGTACAGCATATCATCCTCAAACAGATGGCCAATCTGAGAGAACTGTCCAGAGTTTTTAGAGGATATGTTGAGAGCTATTGTGATGGATTTTAGTGGTAGCTGACAAGATTCGTTGTCTTTGGTTGAGTTTTCTTATAATAACAGCTACTAGGTCACGATTGGCATGGAACCTTTTGAAGCTTTGTATGGCAGGAAGTGTAGATCGCCTGTGTGTTGGGAAGAAGTGGGGGAGAAGCATCTGTCTTCTCCAGAATTTGCACAGCAGATGAGAGATCAAGTAGATCTGATTTGTCAGCGAATGAAAGCTGCACAAGATCGCCAAGCCAGCTATGCGAACAAGAGGTGTAGGCCTTTGGAGATGGTTCAGTGGAGCAAACATGGTAGAGAAGAAGCTACGTGGGAACTGGAAGAAAAGATGTTGCATGAGTGGCCGCATCTGTTTGAGTAAGCGTGGTATCAGATTCCAGTAGCTAGTTTGTTTCTTGTTGTTTCCCGATATATGTTTTCTTATGGTTGTTTCCCCAGTTATCTTGAACTCTTGATCTGGAATTGTGTTTGATTTCGAGGACGAAATCCTGTTTTAGTGGGGGAGATATGTGAGACCTAAAAGTTGATTGGATTAATTGAGTTAATAAATCGGGTTTAGCATAGACCAGATTTGGCTTCAATAGATCTGGGAGGAGTCATCTTTGAGTTGGTAGGCTTCGTGAGCGTTCTTGGGTTAGATTTGATACTTAGAACAATTATGGGAAGTTTGAGAATTTTGGTTGCAGCGATCAGATTTGAGAGCTGATCATATTCGAGGGTAGAATCTAGTATCACTAAACAGATGTGAGTACGCAAGTGTGTTTCTGTAGCGGGTAGCGAAACTACGCCATCTGGCTTAGTTGGAACGACAACGTTTTGGCTTAGCGGGGGAGACTCAGGTGTGAGTAGCGTTGGTCTTCAGATTCGATAGGATCTGAGTGGTTGCGAAGCGAAGCCACTTAGCATTTCAGATTCGAGTAGCGGGTGACGTGTCCAGATGCGAGAGTGGACTCTGTGCGACATCGTTTGGATAAGTCAGGATCTGTTTTGACGTTGAGTCATATCTGATGTGAGATTCAGATCCGAGCGGGAAAATTAGATGTGAACATTAATTTGTCGATGGATACTGTTCATCAGACTTGAGAAGATTTGAGCTTTATATAAGTGGACTTGGTCTTTGTTTCCGGTATTCATCTTCGACACTTAGAATATTTCCCGATAGCGAATCCTGTCGTGATACCCTAGCTATTGTTCACCGAACCTTATCCTCTCCGATTACCCACGGTAGGCATCTCCGATTGAAGTAAGAGTGGTAGCGCTAGACTCCTCTTGCTAAGCGCTTTGTTCGGTACAACTTGTGGAAGCTTGCGTCAATCTTGGAGAGGTTTGAGAAGACATCTCCCTTCTGTAGTCTGTTAGCATAAGCGTCGAATTACTTCTGCCGTTCAGGTAGCTCGTGGGTAATTGTTACTTTCTACCCTAGTGCTTTGTTTAAGCTGTATGTTGAACCCGTAGGGTAGGATGGAGCTGGTTGAGCTTGTAGCTCCCGGTTGTGAGTTCTGTGCTTTGTGTCCCTGAGTTAGTGTTGTTGTTTGCTTAGCAGGTTTTCAGATCTGTGTTTCTCGGGACTTCGTTGTGTTAATTATAGCTCCGAACTGAGGTTCGGATGTGAGCTTGTTTTACAACATTGGATTGAGCATGGGTGATTATTCTTGCTGTTGTATATGCTTTGGTGCTGTTATTTCTTGCCTCTATTGTGTTGTTATCCGCAAGCTGTCATTGCATACAAGCATTTATTCATGTTGCATTCAGATCTTGTTTAGCCACGCCTTGTTATCTTGATCTATGCGTACCAGGATGCTTGTTTTGAGGATGAGCGGGTAACGCCCGTATACCTCATCTCCCTGTTGGGATCTGTTAGCCACTATGAGCGGAGTGGGTAGCTCCCACATCTCATGAGTTGGGAAACAGAAGGTTGAGCTGTGTTCTGCATCTGGTGCCGTGTGTTGAGACGAGTGGGTAGCTCCCATATACTCACACACGCCGTGGCCACTGTTCAGTTGATCTGATTCGTTTGTTGAGAAGAAGTTGAGATCCTTTGGCTCCCTGCTTTCGGTTGTAGCCTTGTTCTCATGCATAGCATTTGCATATTACTTGTTGCTTTCTGTTAGGACCGAAAAATAGGAAATAAATTCAAGCGAGCGCTGTTACAAAAAAAATTAAAATTTTTGCGCTGCTAAAAGAGGTGCAATACCTCGGGTTCTTGAACATTAAAACAGAGCACCGGAGACAGATCTGGTATGAAATAAAATCATGCGGAAAACACCAGAACTGAATCCTAAATTTTAAAACGATTCGGTGCAAAACAGATTTCTGTAAACAGAAATCTGTTCGACTTACTGAGTTTGCAATAATGTATGCGTGCTTGCTAAATAAGTGCATATGCGGAATAAGTAACAGAATACAATACACAGCTTATTTGTTTATGGAAGTTCGGACATCAATGTCCTACGTCTCCCCTTATTCCTCCTCGGAAGGTTCCACTAGAAGATTTGATCTACACATCGTGTACAGACCCGATCCCGCAACCAACAGCTGCGAGAACTCCTAGACTCCACCAGCCCTCGGCTGTCACTCACTTGTTTTACGCCTATGTGAGAAAGGCTACAAACACAGATTTTAACGTCGTCGTGCTTGGACGGGATCTGATTTTGTATTGGGTTTGAGATTCATTCACTATATAATTTCGCTCAGCTCTCATGAATGTGAATGAATCTCTGTGTGTGTGAGATTTACAGTGTAAGCACAACTCTTGTAAAAATTAAATCTCACACACTAGGGAAATGCTCTACAAAAGCTGATTGAGACTCAGCAGTAGACACTCGTTATGCGCTCCTCTCTAAAGGCGGTCTACTGCTTCGTCTCCAATATTCTTCCCTCTGTATTTTGAAATCTGTCAAAGTCTTTTCAAAAATCATCACCAGTCTTCAACAGTGCTTCTTGTATTTATATGGCTTCCCCCAAATAGGGCCGTTAGATTAATTCAAATCCATTCTGCGCTTGTTACGGCTAATTTGTCTCCTTCCCAAATTGTGTGCAACCATCCTCTGTATATTGTACTATTTCCCAGAATAGTACAAATCTTGTCCCCTTGATTTAAGCATTTGCACGACTCAATTCAGCCATTGATTCTTTCCATCTTAGCGTTGATTGCATCCAACAGCTGAATGTCCTACTGTATATTGTACTATTTCCCAGAATAGTACAAATCTTGTACCCCTTGATTTAAGTCATTTGCACGACTCAATTGCAGCCATTGATTCTTTCCATCTTGAGCGTTGATTGCATTCCAACAGCTGAATGTGCTCCAACAATTTGTTCAACAGCTGTTCGCTCAGTTGTTGTCTTTTCTTCGTTACAACACTTCGTGCAACAGCTAGTTCACCTTCATTGCAATAGCTGGGAAGAGGTGCTTACGACTGGTTGTCCAGACGCTGGTCTTAAAACCAGCTGATATGATGTGCTTGTGTCTGGTTGTCCAGCTGGTGGTAACGATACCATTTGAAAGTTTGTGCTTGCAGCTGGTACACCAGTCGTTGGTCTTGAAGTGCTTGCGACTGGATCACTATAACTTGCGTCTGGATTACCCAACGACTGGTTACTTCAAACGCCGCTGTTTTAACTTATCCAAACGACATCGTTTGCTATACATCCTCGACTGGTTAAATAACACTGTAGCTCTCGTCTGGATGAACAAACTACTGTAGCTCTCGTCTGGATGTACAAACTACTTTAGCTACCTGCTGGTTTCCCTTAAGAGATGTACCTGCTGGTTATTACCATCACAAAATCCATCGACTGAACCTTAGCGCGAAGGCAAAACGCTGTCGTATCCATTTATCCAAACGACATCGTTTTGCTATCGCTAACTTCTAGTACCATCGACTGGTTGTATTGTAGCTTGCGACTTGATATACTGTAGCTCACTACTGATTGTGATGACATCACTGCTGAAATCATCATCGCTGATCCATCTACTGATTCTGCTGACGTCACTGCTGCTGATCCATCTACTGATTCTGCTGACGTCACTGCTGCTGATCCATCTTGTCCAGCTTCTCTTGTTCATCGTACACTTCAGACTTCTTCCGTTCATTATCTTTTTTTTGCTTCTAACCAGATTTCTTCTCCTCGATGCATCCAGATTTCTCTTTTCTTCAATCCAACAGCTGATTGATTCTCTTCATACGTCTGCCAGACTAGTCAATTTTCTCTCTTCTGCTCTTCGATGTTCTTAACACTTCTGACCAAAACTCTCTTATAAAACCTGCTATTATCTGCACACTACGTAGAGTTGTTAGAAACACAATAATAAGTTTTGTGGAATTCAAAACTCAATCTGGATCTATTTACACAGATCCATCACTTTCCATTAGCTTTTTTATGTTGCTCTTCGTACTGGGGTTTGACCTCGGCTGGTGTTGTTTGCCTGCGTGTGTTTTCAGGTTATCATGGTTACTCAGATGGTCGTGGATTTGACCCAACTGGAGGTGCCCCAGGAGGTGGTTAGAGTGTCCCAGTTAGCGTATAGCATATATGTATCAGTAATGTTAGCCGGGGATGCCCTGTGCTTTATTGTATTCAGTTGTAGTGTTGTTGATTGGTTCTCGATGCATGCTGTACTGTTGTACTGTGTTATTTAAATTGGGATATTTTGAGTATTGCAGTATTTTAAATTATGTTTTTATCAGTCAGGCCAAAAGCGAAAATTTTAGCCACTATTTTAAATGATTCCGCTATTGTTACGTGGTTAAACTTTGTGTTTGTGCACGAGGCCTGACATGGGTTGTGGTCGTCCCTGGTCCAGTTTAGAGCAAGGGTCAGGGTCATGGATAGCCATATAATATTCAGAAGTCGAAGTGTTGGAGGCTGGAGTCCAGTACGTGAGGAACTATGTATGGGTTGGTGAGTGTGTGTTGAGTGGCTAGGGTTTGGGAAGTGAGGGATGGTGTGTTTGGGTCATGGTTCGGTGTAGGATGGCTACTGGTTGTGGCTTTAGGTCGAAATATTTGGGACAAGTCGAGGGCTGATCCTAACCTCTCCCAGATGGGTCCCTATGCGCGACCAATGAGGTTACGAGCGCCGTGTAGGTCACGTCAGGTATCGTTTTTGAGTCTGGTTCACACCAACACAAGACAGATCACGCTCTGAAACCAATAGATCTGGCCACCCGTCTACTACTTTCCCCAGCTCTCGTGGAGAAGTCTCGACAGAGCTCTCAATCGACCACCAAGCTACAACCTGCTAAACTACATGAAATCAGCTCGGGGACAGACTACTACAGAAATAGAGCCCGGAGCTACCAGCTCAATCCATCTCGAACCTACACCCCAATAAGGATTTTTGTTTCTAATCGAAGCTAAGAACGAGAACTAACACTTACCCGAAGATGCGACCTGAACCCGAAGACAAACTCGATGGAAAATAGCGAAAAGTCGACGCCTCGACTATCATCGTGCTCACTTTTCCGGCCAACCAACGACTCCAAGAAATGTATAGAAAGGATGAGCTTGAAGAGAGGAACTCAAAGATACCAGCCTTGCTCCAAGGTGAGAAAGAAAAATATCTAAGTGTTGGAAAGAATGGCTAACACTTTGTCAAAGTCTAAATATGTAAATAACTTAAGTCCCCACGATCTGATCTACAGTAGCCACCGACCAGCTCAGGTCTCAAAGCTGATACCAGCTTAGGCATGCAGCTCAGCACGCTAACAAAATCAGCTTGCACACACAAACAGATCATGCTCGCTACTCAGATCACGCTTGCCAATAGATCATGCTCGTAGTACAGAACACGCTCTTAGATCAGCTCTCGCACACTAAACAGCTCTTGCATACACAGATCGCGTCTCAGAAGGGCTAGATCAGCTCACACCTAATCTGACCATATGAAATAACTCACACATAATCTGACCATATGAAACTGCTCACACCATGCACAACAACATCAGATCGCATCAACAGACTAGATCACACCTTGGTCAGCTCACGCCTTCCAAACAGTTCATGCCGAACCTGATGACCACAACACCTCTCGTCCGATCTGATAACCACGAAGCTCTCACCTAAGCTGAAAACTACAAACAACGCTTGTCTACATAGAACTTTACTAACAGCTTACCCCTAAGCTAATCTCACTAAACAGTGCTGCACAATACCGGTGATCTGACTACTCAGCTTAGGGCACCAAGTACATCCCCAAGCTGAATCCAACTTAAGTTTAGGCTCATATCAGCTTAAACTTACACGGAAACTCCCATAGCTGCTCGCTTCTACACTATTTTTTCACCAAAACAGCTTGCGACGGGAAAACCACGCTCCACAAAGCAATTCAGCTTTGAACTGTTCCACTCAGATCGACTCATGCCTGGTCTGATCCATGCTAAGCCCGATTAATCTCCTTAATTAATCGCCTGAATCTTATAGACCTCACGGAGATATTATTATGTGTTATGATCTAAAATCACTTTTACAGCCCCCTAGCCAACCAGATCAAGTGGCACAACGTCAGTAGCTTGACGTACGAGAACTTCTCAGGAGGTCACCCATCCCAGTACTGCTCTCACCCATGCACGCTTAACTCAATACCATATAGTACAAAAAAACTGAAGGAGATTGTAACACCCAGAAATCCATAAATCCACAATGGGAAATCTAAATTTTTTATAGGTTTAATTTGCTAATTTCAGTAACCTTTTTTAGCTTCAATTCAGCAATTCAGATAATGTCTGAGCTGATTTCTAGCATAGTTAAGGAACTTGGATAAAATTTGGCCGGTCGAATACAAACAAGAATGGTCCAAGGTATTTTAAATTGATTCATTGTAATTAATTTTAAAGAAAATAATGAGCTCATGCTTTTCATGTTTGCTAAATATACACGTACCAAGTACGTTCACCATCAAAAACAAACTTCTTCAAATATTTCCATTTTAAAGCGGTGAGTACTGTGGGAAATCTATCTGTCGACCAGAGCTTCAAAACTCTTTCAAAGTGATTTTTGATCATGTTTGTGTTGGTCTCGAAAAGAGGGGCTGTTCATGAGCTCTGCCACAACTCACATAGGATCGCACACAGCCCAATCACCAACTCGTGAGTTACGTGCATTTTGAAAATTTAACTGTTTCAAAAACCAGCACGCAACAGGGAACCGGATCGCGTATATGAAGAATCAGCTTAGCACTAAACCAGCGCAGTGTATGATACTGGTTCCAGCTGGTAATTCTAACCAACTCAATGAAAGGATGTGCGATCTGGTTGTATACCTTCTTAAGCTGCAATAGCTTAGTGTTCTTGAATTAAAGTGCACCGAGATACAGGTTGAGTAATGAAGTTAAATCATGTGGAGATAACTCAACCTGAACTATTATATTCGAAAGCTTTTAAACAGTTTTAAGCGTAATAAACAAACATGCAATGCGTATGTATGAATGCAGAAAGCAGTAAAGGAAATACGCTGAGGTTTGTTTATGGAAGTTCGGAGCAAACTCTCCTACGTCTCCCCTTCTTCCTCAATCGGGAAGGATTCCATTAGAAGACTTTGATTGCAGCGATCCTTCAATACAACCCACTCCTACGACCCGTAGCCGTAAGAACTACTAGCCACACCAATGCACACTAAGCCCTCAAGCTGTGTGTCTAACAACACTTCTTTAACGACTCAGTGAGAAAGGCTACACACTTCTTTAACGTCTCAGTCCGAAAGACAACTAGAGTTTTTTAACGTCTCTGTACAAAGACTACAATGGAAGTCGTTCTTTGTTTGATTCACTCAGCTAATCTAATAAGCTCTCTCAAATATATGTGAGTGAATCGTGTGTGAGATTTACAGTGTTCGCTCAATTTCTTGAAGATAGAATCTCACACACTAGGAAGTGCTCCTGTTCGAGCTGGTTTTTCATTGTCTTCCTAGGGTTGTTCTTTCTTCTTTTACATTTTAGTTTGCACAACACCTTTTCGACTTCGCTCTTCTCAGCATGCAAGTCGTCTGCTTGTGCTGTGCTCTATATATAGTTTGATACAAAGTTATATCCGTTGGACACAAAGTAGTAGACGTTAGAAAAGTCTTCTGACATTTTTGTACTTTGCGTCCTTTGTCTTTAAATGCGTTGCAGGCTTTCGGCTTTTAGCATGTGAGCACTGTACTTTGAGAATATAATGCAAGAAAGTCTGAACACTGAAAAGTAGTCTGCGTAAAGTCTTGTGTTCATATCACTTTGCTTGTCGTTTTGTCCAATTATGCTCTTGTACTCATACGTCTTCTATTCGTTTGCTGAGCTGGTTTGACCTTAACCAGCCAGGTTCTGTATACCAGCTCGTAGATTTGATAGCATCTGATGTAGTACTATCTGAGCTGGTTTTTACTTCGAGCTGTTCTCTTCTTATCATCTGCTCTTGAGCTGCTTTGAGCCACCTTGTTCATCATACTCGACAGATCTCTTTCCTGATCTGGTTTCTCAACTGGTTTCCTTCCCAGTTGGTTCCTTCTTCCACTACAGCAACCTTCTTCTTCCCCATCATAAGCATCTAGCTGCTGCGGTTCCTTGATCAGGTTTTCTCTTCCCTGATCTGGTTTACCAGCTTGGCTCTATTCTTTTCGTCAAGAGCCATTGTGTGCTTGCTTGTTCACTTGGTCCAATCAGACACCTCATCCAAACTATCGGCAAGCACACCTTTCTTTCACTGGTTGAGCTGCAATCCAGCACCAATGAATATATCCCATCTTCTTTGGGATATAATGCCCAGTTCAGATTCAATCTTCCCAAGGACTGAGATCCCTATGTTGAACTGGTTACAAGTGCGTTCTGTGATCAGACCTGCACTTGATCACCGCACTTATATACGGCTCTGCACTTGAACAACACTTATATACTGCACTTGATCTTTGATTGAGCCGCTCTGCACTACTGCGCTTGAACTCTGCTCTTCCACTTCATCAAGCTGGTGAACCAGCTTGATGCTTCCTGTGCTCTGGATTCCTGCAGACCCTGCAAACCATCGTACGTTGGACCAGCTCGGGCGTCCCCTCACTGTTCCAACTTAGATGTTCTTTTCTCGACCAGCTTTGGCGTACCCTTACTGTTCCAGTTTGAACATCTCCCTGTTTCTTCAATCAAGTGCACTTCACATCGCACAAAAGCCGTTAGTAAAATATAAGCAGGTTTTGTGTTAATCAAAACTTAGATTCTGATCTGCAGAAAATATCCAACAATCTCCCCCTTTTTGATTTACATAAAACCTAAATAAACATATGCAGGTATTTTAAGTTTCAAAATATTTCTCCCCCTTTTTGTGGGAATCAAAAAGGTTTTGAAATCAAGTCTCCCCCATAATGTTTAAAACAAATTCCCCAAAACAGAACATGGGATATTTTATTTTGAAAACGAAAGCATTTTTTGAGGGACGACATTTTGTAAAAACAAGTGCATTAGATTTTGAAGACAGAGTCTATGCTACTCAAAAGTTTCTCGTTTATAAGGACCAGAGAAGCAATATAAGATTCAATTTACAGAATCTCTTCCATTTTTCCCTAATGCTTAGTCTTGCTCCGCCATAGAGATCTTGGCGTCCACAGATCTCGCGCAATCTGTCAGCTCGTCAGAAGAGATGTTGACGCTCTTTCCTTTTGAGAAATTGCTCTGTAATTCAATAGAAATTCCTCCCCCTATCCATATGAAATGAGTTTTGAAAATCTTAAAAATTTTGTAGCATGGACAGGCTTTGGAACGACTATCAGAGCAGAGATATATTTAAAACCGTTTAAAATTTCGAAAATAAATGCACTATTCAAGAATAACCTGCTCTGATACCAATTGTTGGTCTCGAAAAGAGGGGTTGTTCATGAGCTCTGCCACAACTCACATAGGCTCTCACACAGCCCAAGTACCAACCCCGTGAGTTACATGCATTTTGAAATTTTAACTTTTTCAAAAACCAGCACGCAACAGGGAATCAGATCACGTATATGCAGAACCAGCTTAGCACTAAACCAGCACAGTGTATGATACTGGTTCCAGCTGGTAATTCTAACCAGCTCAATGAAAGGACGTGCGATCTGGTTGTATACCTTCTTAAGTTGCAATAGCTTAGTGTTCTTGAATTAAAGTGCACCAAGATACAGGTTGAGTACTGAAGTTAAATCATGCGGAGATAACTCAACCTAAAATCTTATATTCGAAAGCTTTTAAACAGTTTTAAGCATAATAAACAAACATGCAATGCGTATGTATGAATGCGGAAAGAAGTAAAGGAAATACGTTGAGGTTTGTTTATGGAAGTTTGGAGCAAACTCTCCTACGTCTCCCCTTCTTCCTCAATCGGGAAGGATTCCACTAGAAGACTTTGATTGCAGCGAACCCTTCGCTACAACCCACTCCTATGAACCGCAGCCTCAAGAACTCCTAGCCACACTACTGTACACTAAGCCCTCAAGTTGTGTGTCTAACAACACTTATTTAACGCCTCATTGAGAAAGGCTACACACACTTCTTTAACGTCTCAGTGAGAAAGACAACTGGACTTGTTTAACGTCTCTATCCAAAGACTACAATGGAAGTCGTTCTTTATATGATTCACTCAGCTAATCTAATCAGCTCTCTAAAATATATGTGAGTGAATCGTGTGTGAGATTTACAGTGTTCGCTCAATCTCTTGAAGATAGAATCTCACACACTGGGAAGTGCTCTTGTTCGAGCTGGTTTTTCATTGTATTCTCGGGGTTGTGCTTTCTTCTTTTACATTTTGGTTCGCACAATACCTTTTTGACTTCACTCTTCTCGACATGCACGTCGTCTGCTTGTGCTGTGCTCTGTATATAGTTTGATACGGATTTATATCCATTGGACACAAAGTAGTAGACGTTAGAAAAGTCTTATGACATTATTGTACTTTGCGTCCTTTGTCTTTAAATGCGTTGTAGGATTTTCGGATTTTAGCATGTGAGCATTGTACTTTGAGAAGATAGTGCAAGCAAGTCTATTTGAACACTGAAAAGTAGTCTGCGTAAAGTCTTATGTTCATATCACTTTGCTTGTCGTTTCGTCCAATTCTGCTCTTGTGTTCATACGTCTTCTATTCTGTTTGCTGAGCTGGTTTGACCTTAACCAGCCAGGTTCTATATACCAGCTTGTAGATTTGATAGCATCTACTGTAGTGCTATCTGAGCTGGTTTTTACTTCGAGCTGTTCTCTTCTTATCATCTGCTCTTGAGCTTGCTTTGAGCCACCTTGTTCATCATACTTAGCAGATCTCTTTTCTGAGCTGGTTTCCTTCCCAGTTGGTTCCTTCTTCCACTACAGCAACCTGCTGCTTCCCCATCATAAGCATCTAGCTGTTGAGGTTCCTTGATCAGGTTTTCTCTCCCCTGATCTGGTTACCAGCTTGGCTCTGTTCTTTTCGTCAAGATCCATTGTGTGCTTTCTTGTTCACTTGGTCCATTCAGACACCTCATCCAAACTATCGGCAAAGCACACCTTTCTTTCACTGGTTGAGCTGCAATCCAGCACCAGTGAATATATACCATCTTCTTTGGGATATAATACCCAGTTCAGATTCAGTCTTCCCAAGGTCTGAGATGTTAGAGTAGGTGCCCAACTAGCCAACTTGTGGCGTGTGGGCTCTTGTTGACTCTATGTAAAACGATCTTTATTTATGAAGTTCGCACTCTTCTATGGCATTCTTTATCTTCATTATTATGATTACAATTGTTGGATAAAGACCTTGAATGCACTATACTGTATGTTAGATGTGATAGTGGATTTTATGGCTATCATGAAACACATCTAATAATCACTGTGTATTCTAAACATGTTCCTAGTCGATTGGACCGTCCAAAAGAGGATAAGGGTCGCCCGAGCTTGAGACTAGCATCTGCTATGCGAAGTACCACATTTCATTGGTAGGGAACATAGTGATGTTCTAAGAATGCAGATGGATAGTGACCTGGTGATCTATCGAACTACGCTTGTTCGGACTTTACAAGTGCTTATCATTTGTCGAGTGGATTAAGTCTGAGGTCTTGGTTGTACAAATTAGTCCTTATTATTCGAAACATCATTGAGACTCTACATGATAGGTGCCTCACTTTGACCCGTTTATCGACTCAGTTGGGGTCATCAGGTGGTGGGGTTGGGTTTACCTAGTAACACATGCAATGTCACTATTTGATCTCCAAGATGTATGCATGCTTATTGGATCTCTAGCGACTCTCGATTTACCAATGGTCGTTGATCTGATCGGGATATTTGAGTTGAAAGGATCATACTGTACGCTAACCATGACCGACTGGTTCTTGTAGGCACTATCAGTGATACCTAGGGGATCATGGGGCGATGTTGCTAGACGTTTTACCGTTATTCAATGGGTAAGTCCGAAAATGTGTTTTAGGTGTCACAAATGTTGTGAGCCCACGGCTAGTTGTATCCTTGAACCATTGATGATCACACAAGTACTGGTTGCCAATTCCCGTACGGATATGGTACTCAAAGTGTTGAGTATAGTAGGAGAAGGTTGAGAGTATGACTTCCTAAAAGTAGCTAAGGGAGTAGGATTTCCATATTTAGCAAATGAGAGTAAACCTGTCATATAGATTTAGTGGTCCGAAAATTTTATTTTTCATCGTAATGATTAGTTTTGTAAACTGAACACATCGGTGATATCTGATCATCGATCGGGATTATGACAGACCACAATCGAGGGAGTGGAAACGAATGTTCACAGTTTGACTTGAACCGAATGTTCACTGTTTGAGTTGAATCGAATGTTCACAGTTTGAGTTGAACCGAATGTTCACTGTTTTGTTAAAATCAAACTCTATCCCTCAATCTATAAATATGGCAATGAGGAGACACTTTCAATAGAGTGTCAGGCCCCGTGCTAATCTCACAGGATTAGAGCACAATTAAGCACATAATCACGGAAGCGTAAAACAGGGCTTAAAAATTTTTCGAAATAATATGGGCCTGAACTCAAAACATACATTCAAAATATCAATACTCAAAATACGAGTTGACTCAAACTCATACAAAACAGGTAACGACAAATCTCAATCATCAACGATCCCCAAAATACATAAAGACGTAGGGCATCCCCTGGTTCAATACATAATAAAAATAGACTGGGACTCAAGGAAACGGGGATCGACCAGCTGGCGCTCCACTCTGTCCAGCTTGGTTACCTGAAGATCCTG
>KV010013.1:27278-43060 GCA_001598015.1 Dorcoceras hygrometricum
GCCCGTCAGCCCATCACAGCTCGGTGGTAGAAACTTGAATCCGGTATTCACCACTCCGATGATAGCGTTGGGCTTTTCAGGCACAAATCATCAGTCGGCCAGTCACATTGTGGCTTTCAATCAGGTCATCGATAAATCTGTCAATCAGGCTCAATATGTATGCATGTATGCCGATCAATAATCAATTCACAATGCATACAATATCAACACGTGAATGCAGAATATAAAACTCAGTCAATTCAACAAACTAATTCACGTAATTTCATATCATCAAATCAGCATATTTCATAACATCAATTACAGCCATGTCCACGGCTCAAGCTGCTAAATCTGCTCAATTCGTACCTCCAACAGCTGATTTCTACCTCAACAGATAATTACCAAGGAACGGCAGTTTCTTCCTGCACAATTCTACCCTTCGCTGGTCACGTCCAACCACAACGAAGTTCCTGGAAGCTGAAATCCAGAAGCTGAAATTAGTGGAGAACTATCAAATTCCTCTGTACGAAGAAACCAGCAACTTCGCGATCCTCTCCAAGATCGTTCTACAGCCTCAAATGGGTAACAATTGGAAGAGCAACTCACAAGGAATCCAGCGCCACCAAGTTCACTCAAAACAACGGCGGGAAGCGGCGGCAATCGACGGAGAAAATTCACGGTGAACAGTAGCTAAAACGAGGGTTTGGATAAGGAGATAAGAAATATTGGGTTCAGAATAATTCTAAGTATCGATCAACACTTATCTATATATATATCTCAATCCAACTGCTGTTGTTCTCAAAATAACCAGACGTCGTGAACAGTAGGTATCTCACAACAGATACCAGTCGTTGCTTTCAACAGAAACCAGATTTTCCTCTTAACAAAACCAGCAGCAACCACCAGGCGTTGCATTTGCAAAGTATCATCAAAACGACACCGTTCCAACTAATCAAAACGACGCCGCAGCGTTCCACCAGCTGACAACAGATTTCTCTTGCGAAGCAACCAAAAGCTGGTAACAGATTCCTTCAAAAATCACCAGCGACTGGTTACGCGAAAAAATTCAAAACGACGACGTAAAGGACACGTCATCATATCTGTCAACAGCTGGTTAACCAACCCAGCGAGTGGATAAACCACGCAAAAAATCCCTCGCTACTGGTACCAGACGCAATACCCAAAACGCTGCGTTTCAACTTATCAAAACGACGTCACGTTGCTCCCACGACTGGTTCCTCAAACCAGCAGCTGGTCATTCAGCTGGGACAATTCCTCATAACGCAACAGCTGATAGCGCTACCATCCAGCAGTCAACACCAAAAAATTGACCAACAAGTGTCGCTTTCTCGTTATTCCTCCCGCTCAATGCAACTGCTGCCAGTAGATACCCTTTTCAAGCGCAACTACTAAATAGCGAAACGCAAGCGCAACTACTAATTTAAATTCCACCAGCTACGAGCTACAGTACCGTTGACTCGCGTTGACTATTTAATTACGCTACGACTGGTTTCTAACACTTAGAGAAATTTGACAACCCAAAATCCCGTGACTAATCCTACGAAACAGATTAATCACTATTCGAATTTCTCAATCCTCACAAGAGGGAGAAAGAAAAACACCAAAAGCTCTATCCCTTCTTCCCTCGCCGTTGCCGCCGCCATCGGAATTTGTTCCGACCATCACGGAAAGGAGATACCGTCCGTGAAATTTTCGTCGGTTTTCTTGTGCAAACCGGCGAAGGAGTTGAGATTCTGGTCGTGGACCAAATTAGGTGTCGATCCATCCGTTCAACCGTTGAAGTGCCAATTCCCTCGTGGAATTGGTCGGAGCCAGCGACTAGATGCCATCAAGGTACCTTCTGAACATTTTATGAATGTTTTTAATTATTGTATAGGTGTATTTACTATTCCTGAGCTCAAAATTTTAAATTCTTCCGCTGCGCCCCAGGAGTGGGATTCGGATCCGCCACTGCGCCAACATGAGATCCGTATGATGAACTGGTTACAAGTGCGTTCTATGATCAGACCTTCACTTGATCACCGCACTTGTCTACGGCTCTGCACTTGAACACCACACTTATATACTACACTTGATCTTCGCTTGAGCCGCTCTGCACTACTGTGCTTGAACTCTGCTCTTCTGCTTCATCAAGCTGGTGAACCAGCTTGATGCTTCCTGTGCTCTGGATTCCCGCAGAACCTACAAACCATCATATGTTGGACCATCTCGGGCATCCCCTCACCGTTCCAACTTAGATGTTCTTTGCTCGACCAACTTGGGCGTCCCCTTAATGTTCCAGCTTGAACATATCCCTATTTCTTCCAAGTGCACCGCACATCGCACAAAAGTCGTTAGTCAAATATAAGCAGGTTTTGTGTTAATATAAACTTATATTCTGATCTGCAGAAACAGATCCAATAGTTTGCAAGTGTTTGTTCACTAATTAAGGCAAGTACACTCTGTTTCTTGCTGCACTCATTAAATCATGTTAAGTTTCTTGCATGTTCTTAGCAATTTTTCATGTTTTGTGAAAGATTGCGTTTTTATAGTATGATTTTGATCTTTTTTTATGCTTAAATATGGTTCATAGAGGTGTAAAATATGTGTTTACCAGGAAAGATTTCACAAGAAGTTGAGTCGGTTTCTGTAAAAATACTAGGAGCTACTACAAGCAGCTTACGAGTTGATGTTTCTTGATGTTTCCTTAGATATTTTGTTTTGATTCAGATTAAGGAAATATTCTAAGCTGTTAGCCATTATTGAGCTGATTTCGTGATCTGTTTATTATTCTGAGCTGATCTTAAGTTTGCGATCTTAAGAATAAGGGTGAGGACTTTGGCCGACGAACCAGTGTGCCCCTTCATATAGGAAGGGTGAGGATGTTGGTTGAAAACCCTTTGTGCCCCTTCAACAGCATAGTTTGGAATTTATTCCCCAGTTCCTGATTTTAGATGATAGTTTGATCAAGCGGCTATGACCTAAGGAGAGCTTGTGCGCCATAACTCAACAGAAAATTTATGTTAAAGCTTGCTTCCTTTAAATGTTTTGAAGTATGTTCCATTTACGCCTGTACTGTATGTATTCGTTATTCCCAGATTTTACTTGTTGATCCTCTAGACACACTAGTTTTCTTGAATGCAGGTCATGAGATTTAGCCAGTGCTGGATGGTGCCGGCTGGATCAGATTGAGGGTGTTTATCGTGGACATACGTTTCCGTGCTGTTTCAACTCACCTAATTTTTTCTCAGTTTAGACTCGTGATAATGTTGTAATGAATCAGTTTCTGTTATTTCATATGTATATACAGTTGTAAATTGAATAATTATTTTGCAAGGTTTTATCCAGTTTCCGCATCGTTCTTAAGCTCTGAGCTGTTTTCCAGTTTGTAATCTGAAATTTTTTAGACATAGTTCTTATTCAATGTAATCTGGATGAATTTATTCCTTTTGATATACATATATATGTTGATCCCGAAATATATAGGTTGTACGAGAGCAGATCAAGGAATGAGGGACTCTATCTAGCAAAGTCATGAACAATCATAAAATGGGAAAGAACTTTGATAGATAGAGGAACTCAAAGATCTAAAGATGATGAAGATCAGCTCAAGAGCGGTTGCAAACGAGGGAAGAAAACAGAGAGAACAGCTTTCATAGAAGCACTTCCCAGTGTGTGAGAAAACATCCGAGAGAGTGAACTTACACTGTATATTTCTCACACACAGATTCATTCACATATGAGAGCAGTGAACTTAACAGAATAGTTGAGTAAATCACAAACACAAACATTCATTGTAGCCTTTCTCACTAAGGCGGTAAAGAAGTGAAGTTAGACACACGCAGCTTGCGGGCTGGTGTGCAGTGGTGGTTGCTAGGAGTTCTTGCAGCTACTGGTCGTAGGAGCGGATTGCAGTGAGGGTCGTTGTAATCAATGTCTTCTAGTGTAAACCTTCCCATCGAGGAAGAAGGGGAGACGTAGGAGATTCAGCTCCGAACTTCCATAAACAAATCACAGCATATTTATTTACAGCTTATTGCATTTACATTCTACATACATGAGTTTAAAACCTGTTTATTTAGCTTTCAATTTACAGAGGGTAGTTTAGGTTTATTTTCGCATGATTTTTATCATACCTGATCTACTTCTCGGTGCTCAAAACCTTTCAAGAATATGAGCTATTGCAGCTTTAGATTTAACAGACCAGATCGAGCGACCAGCGCTGCGAGCTGGTACTAGCTTAGGCGCGACATGGTTTTTGGTTGCGTGATGTTTTTAAACTCTCAAAATTTTATAATGCATAACTTACAGGGTTGCTGTCTAGGCTGTGTGAGAGCCTACGTGAGTTGTGGCAGATGTCACGAACAACCCATATATTTCAGGACCAACAAATAAGTTACGAATATCTACATATGTGTATATGTCAGCCGATCTGTTAGATAGTGCGTGATCCGAAATTTTTATGAAGTTGCAAATAGGTCCTCAATAAGTTGTTGTATTTAAATTTTTCATAGTTATTTATTTAAAATTTTGGGATCGGTAAATATCCAGAGGAAATACTCATTCAAGCTGATATATATCCATCGTGGAAATATTTTTGGTCGAACGTGACAGAACGTAAAACCTTTTTCAAACCCGATACAAGCATGAAAATCGTCACATAATTTGGAAAGCACTAAAACTTTTTTGATAAACTCAAAAACGAAATAGAACACATGAAATCAAACATAATATGATTTCGCAGATGCAACAAAGAACAAAATCTACTTGTCTCAACGAAGAACGTAGATGATAGGAGTCTCTCCGATTTTTATTAACAGAAGCACGATATGAAACAATTTAAAGAACTTGAAACGTCAGTTGGTCTTGCCTACGAGAGCACTCACTGCCTTTTAAAGATTTCAACTTGGAGAAGTAACATCTAATTTTTGATAAAAGTACCTTTACAGGAATGGGGTGCTTATATAAAGTACATAGTATGTATACATGTCAACAACTTAAGATATTTACTTAAATACGATATATTGTGAAAGTGTTACTTCAAGTTTAAAAGTGCTACTCTCGTTTTAAATGTGCTGCTATATTTTCCAAAAGAAACAAGGCGGGACCAATCGATCAATTGTAAATTCATCCATTAAAACGTCTCAACGGCTTGGCTCGTGCTTGGTTAACTCTTCCAAAAATCTCCCTGCTCCGTGCTCCTGAGCTGAAACTCAATTCAGCATAGACTAAAAATAAATGCTTCAATTATCAAACAGCCCTCAAAATAATAAAACTTGGTCAATATGGTTCTATGGATTCATGGGCGTTACAACTATATCCTTCTTAAATGAATTTCGTCCTCAAAATTTACTCACCATCTGGGTATCGACTACGCATATCTTCAGTCTCCCATTACTACCCATTCTAAGTGATTTTCCCACTGAACTTTGACCATAGGGATATTTTGATTCCTCAGTCTTTTATTTCTCTAAGAAGAATACTCACTGGTTCCGCTTCATAACTCAGATTATGCGCAAGCTGTATCGGCTTGTAGCCCATTACACATGAGGGACTTGGAGTGTATTTCCGAAGACATGATATGTGAAATACATTTTTTGAAGTAGATAGATGAGGTGGTAATGCTAATCGATACATTAATTTTCCTACTCTTTCCAAAATCTCATAAGGACCGATATATCTAGGAGTCAACGCACCGTTTCTTCCAAATCTCATATGTGGAACTCTAGTCCATCGATTTTCTAATCAATCTCTAAAGTACGAAGTAAAGTGTACAAATTTGTTTTTAAAAAAATTTTAGGATATCAAAGAAAACGTACGATTCATGGATGGTTGTGCAATTTTGAAGGATGAGTCAGCTTACTCATGGACAAACAGATCAGGGAATGTGATGGTACGAAACTGATGATAACTAAGTAAGATGATCTCATTCAGGCTGGGAAACAATAATCGTAATGGGGTCGTTTTGAATATTCAAAGATAAAAACCTTACGGCTAATAGCTCAGGTCCAAAACAGTTCAGAGCGCAAAACAACTTGCGGGCTGTAATAGCTCAGAACGAAATAGATCAGAGTACAAAAATAATAAAGTTAATACTTGATACACATCGTTCCAAACCAGATTAGAAATAATTATAAATGAAATGGTCTTATTACAATTTCATTCTCAAAATAAGTACGGCTTGAAACAACACGGAAAAACTGGCTTATCGATAAACACATTTTCCCGATCCGTTCCAGCTCACGTCGTCCAGCTCTAAAGGAACCTCCTCACATGCAACCATGAAATCTAGTGAGCCTAGGGGCTCAGCTAGTAAATCTAGTAATAGAAAAATCTCCACACAGACTAAACATAAGATTTAACATAAAGGAAGTAAACATTAATCATAAAAAGCACTCCTTAGGTCGGGTCGCTTGATCAAGCTCATCTGATATCAGGATCTGGGGAATAAATCCCAAATTGTACTATGTGAAGGGGTACATAGGTTTGTCAACCCATAATACTTGTCCTTCCTGTTTGAAGGGGCACACTGTTCGTCAGCCAACGTCCTCACCCTTCCAATGCTGAACGTCTGTTATCTTTGCCACATGTCATAAAACTTTGAAATCAATTCCTTTAAACATTATGAAATATGGCATGGAAACTTTTGTCACTCCTCCTTCATCACATTGCCATATATCATTGAAACCTTTTTACTATTAGATCGCACGCAAGATGTTGTTTTGTTAAAAAAAATACATTTTTTTTTTGAAAAGACTGCTGGGTGTACGATAGTTGAAAAAATTCAGGAATCTGCTCAGTCTATAGAAACGATAAACAAATAGCAGAGCTCTAAACTGAAAACCTATCTCTTGAAATTGGATATAACTCCGAACAGATTAGATTTATACCTTAGAATCAAAGAAAATGGAAAGAAGAATTAAACTTGAGATTACAGTATCAGTCCAGAGTGGATCTAAGATGAACCTATTCAGCTTTGGGTAGAAAATAGATTTGCAAGCGTAAAACAACTCTGGGTGAGAAATCAGATCACGACTTGTTGGTCAACTCAGATTAGGAACAGTCAACACAACTTAGAACGGTCAAGCTAAGTTAAGAAGGTCAAACAAGGTCAATTCAGCCTAGGGCAATCAAACTGGATCACGAGCTTACAGCAGATCAGATGGAAAATAGATCGCGTGCTTGAAACAGCTCAGAAGATGGAAAACAGCTCGCACGCTTAGAAAATCTCGCAAACATAAAGAAAAGAAACAATCAGATCAGCTTAGAAAACGAAGTCAGATCACAAGTTCAAATCAGCTCAGGGAAAAATCAAATGTGAACAGATCGCGAGCTTAAGATTAGCTCAGGGAAAATAAGACTATCACGAGTGTAAACTGGAACAGTTCGGGGATCAAATTATGAACTGAAATCATCAAAAGAATCATACGAGATTAGAATAACAACAGGATACTGAAAAAAGCTTGAAGAAGTTCGAACAGATTAGCTAAGCTTATCAGATCAGAACAGGGTTCTAATTAGACCAGCTTTGTCTATCAGCTCAGAACCTCATCCATAGCCATCTAGCACGAGTACTAAAAACAGTTAGTAGAACTTCGAACAGATTAGCTAAGCTTATCAGACCAGAATAACGCTCTAACTAGACCAGCTCCGCCTATCCGCTCAGAACCTCATCCCTAACCATCCAACATGACTTATTCTCAAGAAACACAGAGAACTCTACTTTGAAGTTACTTTTGCACAGCCCAAAAATTTGAAAGAGATGACAGCGTAACCGTCACAGAATCTCTTCTCTCAAACATTTGAGAACTTAAAACCATTTTTGAAACTGCTGAAAGCGTACAGATCCTAACATCATTTGAAAAACCTTTAAACGTCACTCTGAACTCTGAAACACAATGCAACCAGAAAAAAATAGAATGCAAACAGAACGCAAGAAGCGAACAATAATATGCTTTCACGGAAGCAGCAAGAAACAGAGTTTACTTACCTTACGCTGAACGACAGTTTGCAAAACAGCTTCAACTTTGAATCTTCCACAAGAACGATCAAAAAGATTTCAAAAAATTTACAGAAAATCTTTGGTTGGTTTGTTGTTTAGAGGAGCTCTCCACTCCCTTCTATAAGCTCCAATGATGAAAACATTGTGTAGTAGGATTAAAGCATTTACACAAGGTATGGGTTGTGGGACAACAGAATTTATTACTCACTAAAATATCTTAGCCTCTGTCCCAACCATTTTAACATTTTTTTAAAACTGAACCACGCTTGGGTTCATTTTCGCAAGAGCCATCCGCGAACCCCCAGCTAGAAATCGAAGAAATTAGCTCAGGCGAAATCTGAAATTTTAAATGAAAAAATAAGCAGTTTAACCCTTCTAACAATTAAATAACTCGTGGGTGGTTTATGGACTTTCCGGACGTTACATCCCTTCATCGATGCTACCTTAAGGAACAACTGATCTCCTATTTCAAAATTCAGCTCATGACGGTGATTATCAGCATAGATCTTTTGTATACACTGCGCTGTCCTCATTCAATCACGTACTCTTCTGATGGCTTCAGCTATCTGCTCAAAAATGTCTGGGCTCAGATCAGCTCTACCTCCTACATCATCCCAATGGATTCGATCTGCACTTTCATCCATAAAGTGCTTCATAAGGAGACATCTGCATAGAAGCTTGGTAGCTATTGTTGTAAGTGAATTCCACCAGTGGAAGCTTTTTGAATCCCAAATTTCAGAAAAATCTATTGTGCACGCACGAAGTATATCTTTCAGTGTTTGGATCACTCTCTCAGATTGGCCATCAGTTTGGGGATGGAATTCCATTCTAAAGGCTAGAATGGTTCCCATGGATCGATGTAAGCTCTTCCAGAACGTAGATGTGAACCTTGTGTGAGGGCCAAGATTATTAGAAGTAATCAGTGATTAATCAGATTTGATTAATAGTGGTTAGTAAGGATTTATCAGCTTAGGAAGTTGATCGATTAGTAGGGATCAGCACAGACGCGAGCTGATCTGATGGCCCGTGCTGATATGAGGAGTGCAAGATGATTTGAGTTTAGATGTGAATTGGATTCAGCTTGGGATGTAATTGGTGTCCTTATCTAAGCAATCATATCGTGGGTGTTGTGCTGTGTTGTTCGGAAAAATCAACTAGGCGTAAGCTGATGTTGATGTACAGCTTAGGTTAGAGATGTTTGTGGCATTAAGATCGTGTGTGAGCTGAATGGAGGATCAGATCGGGCGAGAGCTATTTGAAGTGTTTGAGCTGACTAGTGTGCGATCTGATCTGTTGTTGATCCGATTTTACTGTGCATGGTGCGAACTGCTTCATATAATCAGATCCGGTGTGAGATTATCTGATTTTGCTGTGTTGTAGATGCGTGATCCAATCTGCGTGCAAAAGCTGATCTGTGTGCGAGGGCTGATCTGTGCGCACTAGCTGTCTGTGTGCGAGAGCTGATCTGTGTGCGCGATCTGTCTATGTGCGAGAGTTGATCTGTGTGCATGAGCTATCTGTGTGTGCGAGCTAATCTGGTTGTGCGCGAGATGGTTTTGTTGTGCATGCTAAGCTGCATGCCTAAGCTGGATACAATGTAGATGTTCGTGCTGATCTAAAAGCACTATAGACCAGGTCAGAGGCATTTAAGTTGTATATATACGGCCGTTCACCACGTGTTAGCCATTTTTACACCACATAACACCTTATCTCTTTTACAGAGCTCGAACAGATATTCTGAAACGAACCTAACTCTAGAAATTTTTTTTGTAAAGTAAAGTGCGGAATAAACGTTTTTTTATAATATAATTCGACATTAAAATTTTTCCTCAACGTAACTGTAAAGGCATAAATTAATAGATATCTCAAAAAGTTAAATCGTTCATCAGGTTTTAAAATCAAAATAAAAATGTTGTATCTGAAAATGATTAACAAAATAGAAGCGTCTGAAGTGGTCACGGGTAGCAGCTGCAGCGGGCGATCAGAGGTCTTCACCTCCAATCGGTATAAAATCAGCAGCAGGATCACCTACACCATTTAAATCTAGTGAGCCTAAAAGCCCAGCAAGCTCTATCTGATAATAACTAAGTACATAATAATAAAACCGCACGCAAGCACATAAATATCGCAAAATAACTTAAAAACGTACATGCGTGAATAATCGAAAATCATGGTTCCTAAATTAGTCATAACAGTACATATTCATATATCATAACATAACGAGGCATGAACATAAGATAATAGTCGTATGAGTCGTATCCATGATGTGTGTGTTGGCGCTCGGTGTCGGATCCGAATCGCGCTCTCGGGGCGCAGCGGAAGTTTCAAAATTTTGTGCCCGGGGTCGCTAATACAATAACAGTTATGGATTTTAAATAATTTAAATAAAATTTAAACAACGGGTGTTGAAGTTGTTACCTGTATGGCGACTAGGCGCCTGGCTCCGACTATTACTCCAATGGAAATAGCCCGTCTTTGGTTGCTCCTAATCTGGTCCACGATCAGTTTTCCAATTCCTTCGTTGAAGTGCACTAGAACACAAACGAAAATTTTTCTAGCAAAATCTCCTCACCGGGACGATCGCAACGAAGTGCGACGGCGGCGGCGGAGGCGGGCGATGGCACGGCGGTGGCGGCGGGAGAAGGGAGAGAGGGGGGGATAGTTTGCTGAATATCTTTTTGGTGTGTCTTTAACTCAACCCCATGCCCTCCTATTTATAGATGATTTCGCGGGCCTAAGTTGGTTAACGGGCCCTGGTCAGGCCGAGGCCCAATACAATTGTTAGGATAAAATTTATAGTTTTGGTAATAACAAAAAGATAAGATAAATCTAGTCATTAGATGTTGATAACAGTAGTTGAGTATTCAGTCGACATGCAATCCAGACGACAGCTACAGTAAACCAGTCGTTGGGTAATTCAGATGCTAGCTACAGTGAGTTGCATATTCAGACATTGGCTACAGTGAAGTGTATAACCAGTCTTTGGGTATCCAGACGCAGGGATATTGATTCAGACGTTGAGTTTATCATGTAACCAGTCGCAAGCTACAGTGGATCATTTATCCAGACGCAAGCTACAATGGATCATTTATCCAGACACAAGCTACAGTGGTTTATGTAACCAGTTGAGAGCTACAGTGATTTGTGTAACCAGTCGCTGATACTTGGTGTTTGCGTATAGTAAAACTACGTCGTTTGAATTAGTTAAAACGACAGCGTTTGGGTTAACGCTAGAAATCATTCGTTGGGCTATGGATGTATCCAGTCACTGGAATAATGCGCATTTTAAGGTAATCAGCAGTTGTAGCTATTCAAATATTCCAGTCGCAACATCATAAACGACGATGAAGGAATTTCAGGCGCAAGCGTTAAAAAGATTCAAATACGATCAAATACTCAAATTGAAAAATATCAACAGAATCGTACAATTTCCTGGAATTAAGCAGACAACGTCCGTACTATTTTGGGTAAATAGTACATATTTTCAGAGGTTGTTACACGGTTATTGCACAAATATGGAAGACGACAATTTTCCGCTGTGCAATTTACCATGTAGTGGCAATTTACCATGTAGTGGAGCAGGATTGATGGTGTACGATCGACAGAAATTCGAAAAGGGGATTTTATTCCTTTGGAGATTTTAATGATCGTTGAGAACGAAGACTATAAATAGCATCAATTTGAATTGGAGAAACAGAATTCGCTATTATCAACTTGCCGTCACTCTGTCGATTTTGTATCTCAAATATACTCTGAGCCTATTGTGAACTTGAAGTTATTCTCACAAAGCTCAAACTCGAAGAACATAAGCCTTCAGTCTTCATAGATAAACCTTCGAGTCATCCTCTGATTCACCTTTGTTGAATCGATTTCCTTGTATAAGAAATCAGAGGATTTACAGTCTCAAACTTTGTATTCATTGTTATATCATTAGTTGAGTCTCTAACAAACGTGCTCTCCAAAATCAGTTTGAAAAAGTTACAAAGTGTTGTAAACAGCAGCTGCGACTTCCTGTAATTGTTTGAGCATTACTAGGAGTTCACCTTGAGCGAGGCTCGGTGATCGGGTGTGTGCAGAAGGCTTCTTTCCGCACTTTTTGTTAGCCGAGAGATTTGAGTTAAACTGAGATCCTTAAATCTGGTAACTCGGATTTAAGTTAAGCAGCGCTTGTAAAACTGTTTTATAAAGGTTTCGAAAAATTTAAAAATACCAAGAGTTCATTCAACCCCCCCCTTCTGAACTCTTGCCGCTGTTTCGAACCCATTGATCCTATTTTCGGGACTATCAATTGGTATCAGAGCATGCGTATCTCAGTATTGAACAGTTATCTTTTGTGCTTTGTCTCATATATTAAAATGACTTCTCACAACAAGATTCCTATGTTTTCAAGGGAAGATTACGATGACTGGAAGATACGCATGCAAGCGCATCTGGCTGCTCTAGATGATGAAATGTGGGTGGTTATCACTGAAGGACCGCTGAAAAAATGAAGCCAAATTTAGCTTTTGCTATATAAAATGGTGAGCCTCAGTTCCTTGAGAAAAGCAGACATGAGTATACAAGTGAAGACAAAAAGAAAGCCAACTTGGACAATGTGGCCAGCGACATTCTTTACAAGACGCTGGACAAGGACAAAAACATGTTCAGCAAAATCAAAACCTGTGCCACAACTAAGGATATCTGGGAAAATCTGACCCAGATATGTGAAGGAAGCGACGAGACAAAAGAAAATAAACTGACAGTCGCTCAACAGAAGTACGAGTCGATAAAAATGAAGGATAGAGAGACGATGACTGAGAGATTCAGCGCGATAGTGATTGAGTTAAACAGTTTGGGCAAAGAATATAGTAACAGAGAGTTAGCGTTGAAGGTGATGAGAGCATTGCCGAGAGAGTGGGACGTGAAGACAATGGCGATGAGGGAATCAAAGGACCTGAACCAGCTAGAACTTCACGATCTGTTCGTGAACCTTAAGGCGTATGAGTTCAAATTGGAAACAAGAGAAGAAGTGGGTCCATCTACCTCTCAGCCGACAAAAGCATTGGCAACGACTACTACTGAACAGTGCTCTCCAAGAACTAGCAAGACTGCTGATCAACTTAGCGATGATGTCATGTCCCTCTTCGTTAAGAAGTTTGGGAAATTTATGAGAAGATCTTTCAACCCTTCCTATCCTTACAATAATTTTCATAAATCTGATAAAGCTGCTTCTGATATGAAATGTTATAACTGTGATCATCCAGGGCACTTTGCAGCTGATTGAAACAGGCCCAAGAAGGAAGAAAGATATAGAAGAGATGAAAAGGAGGATCGAATCAGAAGGGATGAGAAGAGTGACGACAGATCCAAGGATGATAAGAAGACAGCTGAAAGATACAAAGATAGATCTAAGGATAGGCGGATGAGAGCATGATCTGATAAGAAGCCTAGCAGAAAGTATGATCGCAAAGTACTGGTGGCTGAGGAAAGCACCAAAAGCTGGGCGGACACTGATTCAGAATCTTCATCCAGCAGCTCATCATCCAGCGATAGTGAACAGGAGGAGGTTCACTGTCTAATGGCTCTGACGATGAGGTATTTGACTTCTCCAATGTTGAATTTACACTAGAAGACCTTGTCAGTGCACTTAATGACATGGTCAAAGAGTACATGAAACTTTCTCACTCATTTGAGGAAATCAAGGCCGAAAACATAAGTCTGAAAAATAGTTTGATTGAATCAAGTTCTGAGGAGCTTGAGGATATTGACAGTTTGAAGACTGATTTGAGTAAGCTGAAGATAGAAAATGATTTGTTGAGAAATGAATCCAGTGAGCTCAAGGCTGAAGTTGAAAAATTAACTAAAGAAATGAGCTCCTGGAACCAATCGGCTCGTGCTCTCCACAAACTGCAAGAAAGCCAAAAGTCAGTATATGATAGAACTGGCTTGGGTTTCAGTAGTAGTGAAAGCAGTGAAGGAGAAACAAGTAGTCAATCACAGCTGGTATATGACAAGTTCAACAAGATGAGCTTTGTCAAATCCAACGTGATATATGACTGCTATGAGTCGATAACATTTGATGACCAGAACTCTCCCAAGTTGAACGATAATGGAAAAGTTGGTATTGGTTTTCAAAGACTTGATAATTCCAAGCCTAGCTGGCTAAAGAACAAGCTGGACAAGGATAAAACGAAAGCTGGTTCCAAGTCTTTTGTTCCCAACCAGCCGAGGCGTAATTCAAGGAAGGCAAAATGTAGTTGGACAAAGGCTCAGCCGAGGAGAGATCTAAGTGGTCAGAATATGAAATCAAAACTTAACAGATCTCACACAGTATATGATAGAACTGGCTTGGGTTTCAGTAGTAGTGAAAGCAGTGAAGGAGAAACAAGTACTCAATCACAGCTGGTATATGAAAAGTTCAACAAGATGAGCTTTGTCAAATCCAACGTGATATATGACTGCTATGAGTCGATAACATTTGATGACCAGAACTCTCCCAAGTTGAACGATAATGGAAAAGCTGGTATCGGTTTTCAAAGACTTGATAATTCCAAGCCTAGCTGGCTAAAGAACAAGCTGGACAAGGATAAAACGAAAGCTGGTTCCAAGTCTTTTGTTCCCAACCAGCCGAGGCGTAATTCAAGGAAGGCAAAATGTAGTTGGACAAAGGCTCAGCCGAGGAGAGATCTAAGTGGTCAGAATATGAAATCAAAACTTAACAGATCTCACAATTATGCACAGACCCTTAAGGATACTTATACTGGAAAAATATCAAGGTAATTCAAGTATGGGTCCCGAAAGGGGTAATCCGATCAGGACCCAAGTAAAATTGGGTACCAAAAGCTGTTTTCATAATTGCATGATAACAGGTACGAACCAGCTGATGTATCAAACTTGTGGTACCTAGACAGCGGCTGTGCAAGACATATGACAGGAAATCGAAAGCTGATATCAGACGTCATTCCACACAAAGGCGCAAAGATAGTCTTTGGTGATAACGCATACGGTACCATTGTGGGTAAGGGTAAGCTTATCCACGGTAACATCTCTATCTCAGATGTCTTAGTTGTTGATAACCTTCGTTATAACTTGATTAGCATTAGTCAGCTGTGTGACAAATCTTATACAGTCCAGTTTCAACAACACACATGCACGGTTCAGAGTCCAAGTGGTCTGACTGTATTGGTAGGAAAACGTTCGGGGAATACCTACATAATCAATTGGTCTATATCAGCTGAATCTGAGATAACATCTCTATCTCAGATGTCTTAGTTGTTGATAACCTTCGTTATAACTTGATTAGCATTAGTCAGCTGTGTGACAAATCTTATACAGTCCAGTTTCAACAACACACATGCACGGTTCAGAGTCCAAGTGGTCTGACTGTATTGGTAGGAAAACGTTCGGGGAATACCTACATAATCAATTGGTCAGATCAGCTGGAATCTGAGCATTTGTGCCTTGCAGCTGGTTCTTCCAAGAGCTGGCTGTGGCATCAAAGAATGAATCATATTGCATTCAAAACACTTGCTAATTTGAGTCAACATGATATGGTTTCTGGTCTGCCAAAAAGTAGTTTTTCTAAGGATAAGATCTGTGCAGCATGTCAGCTGGGGAAGCAAATAAAATCTACTTTCAAAAATAAAGGCGGAAAACGTTCTACCCGTTGCCTTGAGCTCTTGCATATGGATCTCTTTGGTCCTATATCCGTAACTAGCTTAGGGGGAACGAATTACACCCTTGCAGTTGTTGATGATTTTACTAAATATACTTGGGTGTTGTTTTTAAAAGCAAAATCTGAAACCGCCGACCAGCTGATACG
>KV010013.1:77008-92741 GCA_001598015.1 Dorcoceras hygrometricum
AGAATACACAGTGATTATTAGATGTGTTTCATGATAGCGATCATATCCACTATCACATCTAACATACACTATGGTGCATTCTAGGTCTTTATCCAACACAATTGTTAACATTATAACATAATGAAAATAAAGAATGCCATATAAGAAATGCGAATTTCATAAATAAAGATCGTTATACAAAGAGTCAATAAAACCCACTCGCCACAAGTTGGCTAGTTGGGCATCTACTCTAACACCATGATCCCCTAGGTATCACTAATAGCGCCTGCAATAACCAGTATTAGCATATAGTACAGTCCTTTCAGATCAAATATCCCGACCAAATCAATGAACATTGGTAAATCGAGAGTCGCTAGAGATTCGATAGCCATGCATACTTCTTGGAGATCAAATAGTGACATCGCATGTGCTACTAGGTAAACCCATTTACCTAAAGCACATCTAGTACTGTGGCGAGATCTGTCACACTATTATCTCCTCAGATAGCACAGGATATCCACGCACCAAGGTGAACGGTGAATCCTCAACAACAAAGCATCGACTCATATATGCGTCGTGACCACACCCAACCTCGCCACCTGATGACCCTCATGGAGTCCGTAAACGAGTCAAAGTGAGGCGACTAGCATATAGAGTCTCAATGATGTTTTGAGTAATGAGGACTATTCTGTACAATCAAAATGAAACGAACCAAACTCTAGAAATTTTTTTTAAACATATGCGGAAAAAACCTAAACTTAAAGTATGGCTCGTTCACTTTTTAAAACATTTCTAAATCATTTTCTTAACAAACTTGAAATAGAAATAAATAATTAATTTAAGTCATAAACCATATGTACTGTAAAAAGGCAACTGCATAAAGTACTGAAAATGAACATGTTTAAAACCGATATCAAAAAAATGTATCATGACAGAACTGAAACATAAAGGCGGTCACGGGGTACTGCTGCAGCAGGCGCTCAGAGGTCCTCACCGCCAGTCGGGATATACTCATCAGCAGGGTCATCACCTGCACCATTTAAACCTAGTGAGCCTAGAGGCTCAGCATGCTCTATCGTATATCATAACAAAGTACATACTAATAAAATCGCATGTAGGCACATACTTGTAATGAAATAACGTTAAAACATGGATGCGTGCATGATCTTAAAACATTGCTTCATACATTTCATATCGTACATACGTAACATAAACATACATAAGGCATGACATAACATAACATGAAAAACGTATGAGTCGTATCCGTGAATGTGAGCGGGCGTGTGACTGATCAGTCGAAATAACCAACGTACGTGACGGTGTGGTTCACCCGACCTCAAGCCGGGATCCCTATTTGTCACACCTGTATGCTTGCCACTTCACCATAATATCACACATGGATCCATAAGCTCATAATCATACATTAAAACAGGGGATCCCCGGGTCCGGCTACTACCCGGCTAGCTCCCATCATTAAAATTTGTCACATCACTTCAATTCCTCGGGTTTTATCTTAAAAAGAGACATGCCTGATCGTTTCATAAAATCTCATGATACGTGCATTTCTTAAAATCGTACAATTTAAAAGCTTAGCCCGATAATATATATTTAATCTTTTTCTTTAAACCATTTACGTACATAACATACTACATATATGATTAAATATACATTTACGGGCTTCTATATTTTTCTACTTCGGTCAAGGATTGGTACAGGAGCCTGGCCCACTACTTCTAGACCACACATCGCTCTTAACTTAATCGATGAAACGAATGTTCACCCCTTTTTTTTTTGAATTTTTGCCTATTTTATTTAAATTTTGACTTCTTAAAATCAAGGCTAATTGTGACTAACTAAAACAATTTTTGACTTCTTAAAATCAATTCGGACTTATTAAAATCGATTTTAACTTTTAAAATCAATTTAAATAAATTTTGACCCCAAAAGCCGATTTTGACTTAATTAAAATTCCAAAGGCCCTAATTTTGACTTAAAACTTAAAAATAAACATAACTTTAAAAGTTTGACTCAATTCTTAACATCTGACTATTTTATTTAAAATTGGACATTTGACTTAAACTTAAAAATAACAGGTAAACATAAAATTAAACCTTTTAAAATTTCTAATTTACTCCATCCTTGATTAAAAACTCAAACATTTAAAATTTGACTAAATAAAGACCAATTTACCAAATAAATACCAATGACCAAAATTTAAATTTAAAATTTGATAAAATTATTAGACCCATAAATAAAAGGATTTTGACTTAAAAATTTTGACTTTAAAATAATTGGCCCAATACGCTAAAATTGCCAAAAATCCCATAAATCAAATAAATTCTAAAAATGCTGGAATAAATCTTAAAATATGGTTAAAACATCAAATAAAATCATCCACGAACTTTAGAAGCCCCTAAGACTCGAATATCTTAATTTTCACAAAAATGACCCGACGAGGCTCATTTTGAGCGACAACACGGTAAAAATCATTAAAAATCCATTCTTAACCAAATAACTCACTGTTTTGACCCAAATTACCCTAACTCAATATACTAGGCATGGGAACAAACAAAACTCAAAATAAATTCAGTACATGACCAAACCGATGCCCGCAAGCCCACCGCCCGTGCGCAGATTGCAACCAGGACATGTTCTACCCATAAAATTCATAACTAATTAGTTTCTCGACCAAATCACCTCCCGTTTGGACATAAGTGACCCTAACTCAATGGGATATCTATAGCAATCAACCTTGGCCACACAAACCTTATTGAGCAACGTACCCGACCCCAAAAACTATACTGTCGCGCACAGACGATAAGCCATGACACGTGCTGATCTTAAAATTCATAACTAATTCATTCATTAACAAAATCGCTTCCTGTTTGGATCTACGTGATCCTCACATGATTTACTAACTACCTGGACCACACTTGGACCAAACTCTAGCCCCATGGACCAAATATGACCGAAGCATCACAAGAAACGAATAAAATACATTTTGAAAATCATGATTCATGCATGGATCTCAAACATGGTGCATAGATCTGAATAAATCTATTAGAACATGCATTTGTTATTTAAAGTTTTGTGTAAATCAAAAAGGGAGAGATTGATGGATATGTGTCAACAGATCCAGATTGAATTTTGAATTACACAAAACTTATTATTGTGTTTCTAATAATTCTACTTAGTGTACAGATGTTGTGTATCGAAGAAGGACAATTCAGCAGTAAGCTACAATGTTCAGTAGTTGAAGCAGTCGAAGAAGAAGATGAACAGTAGAGTCTGATCGTGTGAAGATTGGAGAAATCTGGTTCACTAAATAGTTGAAGTCTGGAACCAGTTGTGAAGAACAAAAATACTGTTGTGCAAGCGTAATTGAACCAGACGTCGATGTGAAGAGGAATCTGGAATCAGCAATGATGACGTCAGCATTTCTATTCGAGGAAGCAGTGATCAGCAACGATGACATCAGCATTGTTGTGTGGAAGAAGTTATGATCATCAGCAGTGACGTCAGCATGATCAACAGACACGAAGATAAATCAGCAGTCGACAAGAAGCGCAAGAGCTATATCAGCGATGATGACGGCAGCAGTGATGTCATCACAATCAGCAGTCGACAAGAAGCGCAAGAGCTACATCAGCGATGATGACGTCAGTAGTGATGTCATCACAATCAGCAGTTGGATCAAGACATAGCGCGAAGAAAAGATGGAATCAGCAGTGAGCTACAGTAGAACCAGTCGATGGTATTTGAAGTTAGCGATAGCAAAACGATGTCGTTTGGATAAATGGATATGACAACATTTTTCCTTCGCGCTAAATGTTCAGTCGATGGTTTTTGCGATGATGATAATCAGCAGGTAGCTACAGTGATCATCACCAACTGATGTACCAGTCGCAGGCTACATGTGTTTTACATATCCAGTCGACAGGAAATCCAGACGCAAAGAAGTTGAAGAATGAACCAGACGCTGGTAGATAAATACTAATCAGAAGTTGCGTAAATTGTTTTAGTGAGTGAATCAAAACCCAAATGCAAATCAGATCCCGTCCAAGCACGACGACGTTAAACTCTGTGTTTGTAGCCTTTCTCACAGAGGCGTTAAACAAGTGATTGAGTGAACAGCCGAGGGCTGGTAGAGTCTAGGAGTTCTCGTAGCTGCTGGTTGCGGGATCGGGTCTGTACACGATGTATAGATCAAATATTCTAGTGGAACCTTCCGAGGAGGAAGAAGGGGAGACGTAGGACATTGAAGTCCGAACTTCCAGAAACAAATACTGAGTAATCTCTTTATGATTTACAGCATTTACCTTTAGCATATTTACATGCATTGGCAATCAGATTTCATATGTGGAGTTGCTTTAATAGTTGGTTGTATGAAATCTGATTGTGCCTCATATGCATATGCAACTATTTAGCACGTTTACAGTCAGCATATTTGCACAGCAGATTTCACATATGCTTAGTCACGCACTCATATGTTTAGTGAAATCTGATTGTTTACAGAGCATAATAAAATGTCACTCACACGCACAAGGCATTTGAGATTCCACATGCACAGTAGCTTTAATAGATGTTTAATGGAATCTCAATGCGCAGCTTTGTTCTCATTATTCATCTATTCCACATAAGCCTTTAACTTAGCACGTACGCATACACAATTATCACACATGCACAGTCAAAATAGATTTCTAACAGAAATCTGTTTGCATTGTTTTAAAATACAAGGATTCAGTTCTGGTGTTTTCCGCATGTTTTATTACATACCAGATCTATCTCCGGTGCTCTGTTTTTAATGTTCAAGAACCCGAGATATTGCACCTCACTATTAGCAGCGCAAAATTTTTTTTTAATTTTTCAATAGCAGCACTGTTTAGTAATTTTTGGTCCAAACAAAATCACATACAATTCATGCATTAAACTTTAAAAACAGTTTACTATGGCTTAAATGGTGAGAAAAATAATAGATATTACATGCCTGGTTTGGTTGGAGTAGAGATCTGCGAGTTACCAACGTTGTAGACGCGATATCGGGGCACCACCGGCCTTGGATCACCAAACTTGACCAAGAATGGAGTAAATTTCGAAATTTGTGCTTGAGAGGACAGCTGGTTGATGTTTAGGGGCCTAGGTTTGATTAAAATTTGTGTTTAGAAATAATACAATGTGACACAATTGACCCTATGATTTAATTAAGTAAGAAGTGGAAAATGACATGCTAGCCCTCCATTTAGTTGAAAAGATAATTAAACTCTATCTTGGCTTTAAAGATTAAATATTTTCGAAATCAATGCCTCCTAATATTTTAAAACACCTTAAAACTCAATATACCAGCCCGTATAGACGTAAAATGGGTTCCCCTCCAAAATAATCATAAAAACTCAAATTTTCAGAAATTGTTGCTTAAAATAAAATAATTTCATTCTTATAAATACAATAACTTAAAAATCTCAAATTATTTTCATTCCGGTCGGCCCTAATCTCGTCCACACGTCTGTAACTCAAACAGGCTGAAAAACAACACATGCACACCATGCAGTATAAAATCATAAATAAATCTTATAAATACAATAACTTAAAAATACTCAAATATTTTCATTCCGGTCGGCCCTAATCTCGTCCACACGTCTGTAAACTCAAACAGGACTGAAAAACAACACATGCACACCATGCAGTATAAAATCATAAATAAATTATAAAAAATGGCATGTAATCATCTAAAAATATTTTTCCCCTAGTCATGCACCCATTTCTACGTAATCTGGATTTCGGGGTGTTACACAAGACCTCAGACTTAATCCACTCGACAACTAATAACCGCATGGAAAGTCCAACTAGGGTTGTTCGATAGATCACCTGGTCACTATCCATATGTATGCTCAGAAAATCTCTATGTTCCCTACCAATGTAACGTAGTACTTTGCATCTCAGATGCCAGTCTCAAGCTTGGGCGGCCCTTATCTTCTTTTGGATGGTCCAATCGACTAGGAACTTGTTTAGAACATACAGTGACTATTAGATGTGTTTCATGATAGCCATCAAATCCACTACCACATCTAACATACACCATAGTACATTCAGATTTATATTTCATTAAATAAAAATAACTTATACCTCGAGTAGTTATCGGTAAAGGTAATGACGTAGGTGGGTACATACTTAGTATCGATACTAAGTGGGCCGCACACGTCGCATGGATCAAATCCAACAGTCCATCTGCACGCTCAGGCTTGCCTCTAAAAGGTGTTTTAGTCATTTTACTTTTAGACAAGACTCACAAGTAGTCAGGGAGTTGATGTAAGACATTTCAAACATGTCCTCTCCCACTAAATTGTTCATCCCTTTTTGGGATATATGACCTAGCCTAGCGTGCCAGAGTTGTGCGAGGTTTTGATTATCATGATTCCTTTTAACAATGCTCAGGATTTTGGCAGTGGTGGCAAATGCCCTCAGACTTTTCCGGCTTGGAAGACCTCGCCTTTGGCTTATGCTGGCAGCGCCCCCTTTGGCTGGGAAAGAACGCTTCTTCCTTTTGCGTATAGCTTCTTCGCAGAGGAAGACATGCCCATTAGAAGAATATGTTTGTTCTTTTGATGGTTCCCTCACACGACCAACATGTTGGCCAATTCTGACTGGCCTCCAGTTTGTTTATGTTGAAGTTAACCACAAAACTATTGAACGTAGGAGGAAGAGAGAGAAGTAACAGATCCACAGACAGCTCATGTGGAAGTTCAAGATCAAGGCTCACCAAGTTTTCAATGAGCCCAATAATGCGTACCGCATGCTCGTGTACCAAAGTCTCATCTCTCATGTGTCTCATCATGAGCTCCTTGATAGTAGTGTACCTCTTAGCTCACAAGTTCTTCCCAAACAGTTCTTTGAGGTGCTGGTTAATGTCAGCAGTATGCACAGCTTCCTCAAACCTCCTCTGCAGTTCGTTGGATATAGATGCCAACATATAGCACTTGACTTTGTGATCATGGTCCCACCATGTCTCAAGCTTCTTCAGCTCCTTAGGGCTGATGTTAGCAGGTGCTTCTTTCGGAGAAGATTTATCTAGTACATATACTAGCTTCTTCGAGGCCAGAACAATCCCAAGGTTCCGTAACCAATCAAGGTAGTTCTCTATGTTAAGTTTGTTATTTCGAGAATCAGTTTAAGTGGATTATGCGCAGTCATCAAATATACTGATATGATAACAGACACACATCAATGACTATTCATAATAATTTACTAAGACATAAAATATGGTCATTTAATTTTATGAATCAACCTCCCACTATTTTAAGGATTTCACCACCCTCTAATGAAATCGAGAAAACCAGTTTTCTTAGTGGGTGCAAAGAGATCGAGAAATCATGATCCCGAATAATATCAGCCAACCATGATCCCCAAAAGGTAGATCCCAATTGCATCAAATGCAATCCCCATGCATTTAGCTCACATCCAGTAAGGGTCCAATAATATGACGCCGATTACGATCACGTGTCAAGACGACCCATGAATATTGAGTTGTAATGGACGGTCTCCATGACGTTCATGCATTTTAGCTCACATCCAGTAAGGGTCCAATAATATGACGCCGATTACGATCACGTGTCAAGACGACCCATGAATATTGAGTTGTAATGGACGGTCTCCATGACGTTCCCAATAATATGAGTCAACGTCATGGGAGTTAATCCAACTCATAGCAAGTGTCAATGATGTAAACAGCTTTCCGACATACAATGCCCCCAATAATATGACCCGGACCCCATATGCATGTAGCATCGACGTATACCCACTGTTGATGGAAGGTAGGAAATTTTAAACAATATTTAAATTCCCTTAGCTTCATGATCTCATTGAATAAACTTTTGTTTTACGATCAATTTAGAAGTTATGGACTAACATTCTCTATCAGTGCTTCCAGGTCATTGGAGGGGCTAAGGCCCGCTTAAAACCCAACTTCCTAAGTCAAAACAATGTCCTTCAGTGAGCCCAGTCGGTACAAGCCATTTTTAAGTCGGTCTATGAAGGACTCTTTTAGATTACGTTTTGTCACATGACTTCATAATTATAATTAAATTAAGCTCCTTCAATTTATTCAAGACTTTAATATTGATAAAAATTTTAAATCACATTTAAAATGAAGGATTTTATTTCTGAAATTTGGTCTCATTAATTTTAAATCACATGTAAAATATTTACGAATTCACCATATATATATATCCATGACAACCGAGAGATGATCGAGAACTGAGAGCTATGCGATCCGTGGTCGCCAATCACAGATCTAGGTTAAATCATAGGTGATATGCAATATGCAAATGCAATCCGATTACATAAGCTTCCAGTTTTACATGTTTTCGATCTTCAATATCTTTGATTATCATCTCCGTCATCTTCAAATTTATCTCCCACTAAGTCTAATAGTTACGTTTAAATATCCATGACAAATAAAGATACATTTAAAAGTGATGAGAATGGGCCATAAACCAGACCCATTTGAAAATGATATCAACAATATTACAACAACAAATGTAAAATCTAGCATACACCTGACACATTGGGCACGGCTCCCGATCATCCCATAATAATGTTATTTACAAGATCAATCGATTAATTGACATAAATAAACAATAAGATAATTAATCAAATCAAATTTGATTATAATCCAACAAAATGAGATTCAAATATAAAATCAAATTTTAAATATTAAATCATATTTTATAAATAAAATCATATTTTGCCATTTTAATTTCATCAAAATAATTATTTTCAACACCAATTAATTTAAAGTTAGAAAATTAAATTTTCATAAAATATAATTTTTCCAAAAATTAATTTTGAAATAATTTTGGGCTTAAAACAATTTGACTCAACACCTCGAAATCATTCAAAATTAATTCTGGTCCGCCCGAAAAAATCCAATAGCAGGTATCGGCCCAGAATTCCAACACGCCGCCGCCACCGGAAACCAACAGACCACCGCACGGGCGGCACCCGTGCTGCCGCACGCATGCAGCAACCGTGCACACCTCGCGCAGAGTGCGCGCAGGGGGTTGGTAGTGTGACACCCAAACCCATGGGGTCAACTGAATTGAATTAATTTAAATAATAAAAAGAAAAAGAAGGGCTGAATGGCAATTGTTATAAGCTGTATTCCTTATAACTAAAAATTTTCGAAACACAAACACAAATTTTATCGCGCCAAGTAATAAGTAGCGGAACAAATTTCTCAACAATCGATTTCGTATAATGAAAAATGCGATATTACAACTTCTGAAATTCTATATGAATTTACTATTGTTGTAATGGATTTAATACAGACTTGACAAAAAGAAAAAACAACATCAACTACTAAGACACGGAAACGCTAGCCATCGATAAACACAACACCTCAACCAATTCAGTTTCCACCTCCCGCTTGCCCCAGATCTGTCTCACCAGCACCATTTAAAAGCTAATGAGCCTAGAGGCTCAGCAAGTAAAATCTGAGAGTAACAAAATCATATAATGCAGGCAGACTTCTTAACTTTAATATAGCTTAAAATTTCATAGTTTAAAGGAATACATTCATCATAAACTTTCTTTCATAAACTCGGATGTGGGGATAATAGCCCAGATCCCTTCATTATTTTCTTGTGATTTATGGCTTAGAAGCTCTCCTTAGGTCCGTTGTGCACTTGATCAAATGACTTCTGAATTCAGTTTTTAGCATATAGCTCATTGTGAAGGGGCAACCGACATCTGGACGACTGCTCACCCTTCCTTTATGACCGTCTGTTATCTATGCCATAAATCCTTTAAAACTAAACATTTATTCCTTTAAACTCATATCTCTTGTTGAAATCAGATTTGAACAACATCGGGGTTCACTTTTTTTAAAACTCATTTCTCTTTAAAATCTTCCTGAGTATCGGATTTGACTACGGGGAACTCATTTCTGAAATACAGACAGATGTGACTAATAGAGAATGTATCGGAAAACAAAACAGATCTCTACCGTGGAAAATAGATTCATCTAACGGGGAATTATCGCTAACGTTGAACAGTTGTGACAACAAAGAACAGTACCGTTAGCGTGAAAAAGATCTGGCTTCGGAAATACATTGCTAACAATTAGACAGATTTGACTATGGAATTGTAGTGCTACTGGGAAACAGATGTCAACACAAAAATAGTGTTTGGAAAAGAAACAGATGTCGTTGGTCAACTCAGATGTCAACACAACTGGATCGATTAATTCAGATGTCAACGATCAACAATATAGAATCTGACTGAAATTAGATGTAAAGCAAACTCAGATATGACATGAGAATTTCAGATGTCTACATGAAATCTGGTCGTTAACGTAAGAACAGAAATCTGACTAAGAAGCTAGTGTTGTAACATCCGAACAACTTCCAACGATACCAGTGCTGCCTATCAAACCAGAACCAAGTCCTGATCTAACTAGCATCACCGATTACATGGCGTCAAGTTCAGACGTTACCATTCACCAGAAAATAACTTTTATGAACATACTTTGAACTCAAATCTGAACTACTCAGTACTTTAAAGACAACCATATCTTCGTTTAAAACATTCTGGAAAGTTTCAAAACAAAACATATCTTTGAACCCGATCATTCTTTCATTTTCTTAAACTTTCTTGAACATGCTCATAGCTTATATCGTTAACATAAACAGGAAAGCAAACACATACTGAAAAACGATATATTCTTTAAAATGGTGTAACAAAGGATCAGCTTTTACTTGCCTTAAACAGAGAAACACGAAAACAGTTGATTCCTACAGAAATCCTCCTCCTCAAGCAACCACACGAGCTCCTTAGAAAATATTTGAGAGAACAAGAAAGAGTTTTCTTTAACAAGTGGAAAATGAACTTCACTTTTCTTTCGAAACCAATAATATATGGGAGAGGGATTAGTGGCAGGTGAGGTGTTATGATTAAGCATGATACACCATGCCTATATTTGTGAAATTTAGTAAAACTTTCCTCTCAATATTTTAAGTTTACAATTCCATCAAAATATTTTGAAAGATACAATTTGTTCTCTTTAAAAGACTTTTACATCTGAATCTGAAAACTGCTCGTGTATTGCACTTGGAGTGAAATCCCCGTTTGAACCTCCTGCGTCATATCTCAACTTTGAAAATAAAGAAATCAGCTTTTACATAAAATAAAACAACTCATGCTGAAATCTGAAATATCAATTTGATCCTTAAAATAGAAAATGTTTATTTATGTGGTCCTATGGATTTTGGGGAGTTACAACTCTACCCTTCTTATTGAAATTTCGTCCTCGAAATTTACTTACCAAACAGATATGGGTAAAGGTTAAGCATATCAGCTTCAGTCTCCCAAGTAGCTTCTCGTTCTGATTGGTTAGACCATTGCACTTTAACCATAGGAATACTACGGTTTCTCAGTATTGACGACAAATGCGGGGGCAGTGCTAAACGATATGCTAACGTTCCTATTATTTCTAAAATCTCATAGGGTCCGATATATCTTGGAATCAACTTTATTTTCTTCCTGAAACGCATTACTCCCTTCATTGGAGCTATTCTCAAAAATACGTGATCACCGATATCAAAACTCAGGTCTCTTCTCCTATTATCTACGTAACTTGTCTGCCGGTTTTGGGCAGCTTTCATCCGTTCTTTAATTTTTCTAACAGCTTCTGCCGTTTGCTCTAACACATTTGGTCCTAGATCAGGTCTCTCTCCTACTTCATCCCAGTGAAGAGGTGTTCTACATTTGCGTCCATAGAGAGATTCATGGAGCCATTTGGATTGAAGCTTGGAAACTGTTGTTATACCCAAATTATACCAATGGTAACTTCAGATCCCAACTCTCTGAAAAATCCACAATACAAGCTCTGAGCAAATCTTCTAGAATATGAATCACCCTTTCTGATTGACCATCGGTCTGAGAGTGAAAAGCTGTGCTAAATGTCAGCTTCGTACCCAAAGCTCTATGCAAACTCTTCCAGAAAGCTGATGTGAATTTCGGATCTCTATCAGATACTATCGATACTAGAACACCATGCAACTTCACTATTTCCTTTACATACAAATCTGCATATTTACATACATCGTAGGTTGTCTTAACTGGTAAGAAGTGAGCAGACTTAGTGAGTCTGTCTATTATAACCCAAAATAAAATTGTATCCTTGAACAATCTTGGGTAGACCAACTACAAAATCTATAGCTATACATTCCCATTTCCATTCTGGAATAGGCAAGGGTTTCAATAAGCCTGCTGGTCTTTGGTGTTCAGCTTTCACCAGTTGACAAGTCAAACACTCAGAGACAAATCTAGAGATGCCTCGCTTCATTCCTGGCCACCAATACAACTTCTGGAGGTCCCTATACATTTTAGTACTCCCCGGATGTACTGAATATGGGGCTATATGGGCCTCCGTCATGAGATCTGACCTCAGGGTGTCTACTTGGGGCACCCAGATCCTGTCACGAAATCTGATTACTCCTCCTTCTGAAAATTAGAGGTTGCTACCTCTTTCTCTATCTTGCTTAACCCACTTCTGAAGTTGCTCATCTTTAGGTTGTCCCTCTCGAATCTGATCTATCAGATTTGATCTTATGGAGAGATCTGCTAAAATCGCAGTGCTACCTTTGGGTACTATTTCTATTCTAGACTTCTCAATATCATATGCCAATAGTCTCTGGACATAGAGCTGGGCTAAACAAACAGACTTCCTACTTAAAGCATCAGCAACTACGTTAGCCTTTCCTGGATGATAGCTGATTATACAATCGTAATCCTTTACCAGCTCTAGCCATCTTCTCTGTCTCATATTGAGTTCCTTCTGGGTGAAAAAGTATTTGAGGCTCTTATGATCAGTGAATATTTCACACTTTTCCCCATAAAGATAATGTCTCCAAATCTTAAGGGCAAAAACTACAACTTCCAACTCTAAATCATGTGTGGGATAGTTCTTCTCATGATCCTTTAGTTGTCTGGAAGCATAGGAAATCACTCTTTGGTCCTGCATCAGTACAGCACCTAAACCCAACTTAGACGCATCTGTATAGATGACAAACTTTCCTTGATTAGATGGCATAACTTACACAGGGACTTCTATCAGCGCTTGCTTCAACTTGCCAAAGCTGAATTGACATTCTGGTGTCCAATCATACTTAACTTGCTTTCTTGTTAACGAGGTCAAGGGAACTGCTATCTTGGAAAATCCTTGGATAAATCGCCTGTAATATCCAGCTAATCCCAATAAACTCCTTACTTCTAAAACAGATTTTGGTACCGGCCAATCGCGAACAGCTCCTACCTTGGCTGGGTCTCTTCCAATCCATCCTTAGATATAATATGACCTAAGAATGCAACTTTCTCCAACCAAAAATCACATTTACTAAATTTGGCAAACTATCGCTTATCCTTCAAAACTTGAAGCACTGTCCTCAAATGTTCGACATGCTCAGATCTGGTCTTAGAGTATACTAAGATGTCATCTATGAATACAACTACGAATTGGTCCAGAAATGGTTGAAAAACTCTATTCAGTAAATCCATAAAAGCTGATGGGGCATTAGTTAAACCAAAAGGCATCACTAAAAACTCATAGTGACCATAACGAGTTCTAAAGGTTGTCTTATATATATCTGCTGCCTTAATCTTTAACTGGTGATATCCAGATCTCAAGTCGATCTTAGAGAAGACTATCGATCACTTTAACTGGTCAAAAATATCCTCAATCCTAGAAGGGGATATTATTCTTAATAGTTAACTTTAAAATATCCTCAATCCTAGGAAGGGGATATTTATTCTTAATAGTTAACTTATTCAACTCTCGGTAATCTATACATAACCTACAAACTCCCATCTTTTTTCTTAACAAAAAAGTAACAGGGGCTCCCCAGGGTGAAGTGCTTGGTCTAATAAATCCTTTATCCAACAGATCTTGTATCTGTTCCTTTAATTCCTTCATTTCTGATGGAGCTAAACGATATGGTGGTCTAGATACAGGGGCTGCTCCTGGCACTAAGTCGATCAAAAATTCCAGCTCCCTATCTGGTGGTAGTCCATGTATATCCAGACCTCGGGAAACTCATTCACTACCTCCACCTCTGAAATTTGGGGCTTACTAGTCGTTACTAAGGACGACAGACTTATAAAAAATCCTTCCCCACCTTTCCTCAAACAGCGTTGAGCCTTAAGAGCTGTTATAATGTGTGGAATCCTACAAGTCTGATTGGATTCAAACGTAAATGGGTCTCCTCTGGGTGGGTTAACCGCTGATGTTCTGAACTTAAGATCAATTACTACTCGATACTTGGTTGTCCATTCCCAATATCAAATTGAACTCAGGCATGGGTAGCACTATCAAATCTGCAGTAATCAATCGCCCTTGCAGCCTAAGTTCTAAATCTCGAAACAAGTCATGAGACACCAACTCTTCCCCTGAAGGTACTGTTACACAAAAGCCTATAGTTACTTGATCAGGTCTGATGAGTAACTTCTTAGCAAACTTGGCTGCTATAAAAGAATGAGTAGCTCCTGAATCTATCAATGCTATAGAGGGCGAACCAGAAATCAAGATCTTACCCGTAACCACTGTCGAATCTGGATTGGCCTGCTCAGCCGTCATTACATAAGCCCTACTGGTCACCAGCTGCTTCATCTTTGGGCAATTCTTCATAATATGCCCTGGCAATCAACATTTATAGCAAAAATTCTGTCCAAGTCTGCACTGACCAGGGTGAGTCCTCTGACACTTGGGACACACGGTTCTGTTGATGCTAGCAGGAGCTGAACTAATGGGTTGGATGGGTAGAGGTTCTGCTCTTGAGGCCTCTGCTGGTTCTTACACTGCTTCTTAAATGGCCTCTGATCCTTCTGCTGAAAGGTCTGCCTCTTCTGCCTCCTTTCTTCATCCACGTATTTCCAATATCTTTCAATTCGCAGGGCTCTATCCACTGTTTCTCTGTAAGTTGGGCAGAGATAGCCTAAAATTTATCTTGAACATAGGCTTTAATCCTTCTACGAAGTGGCTCAACTTATCCTCTGGGTCATTACCTATTAGAGGTACAAAGTAACACCCTCTTTCAAACATCCGTACATACTCTTGCACGGTCAGGCTTCCTTGTTTCAAGGTAAGAAACTCCCTTTTCAATTCAGACCTCTTGATGGTCCCAGAAATAGGATCACTAAGTAAATAGGAGTTCAGAAGGGGGGGGGTTGAATGAACTCCTTCAATTTTCGAAAATTCTTTTAAAATGTTTTGCAAGCTTTTTGCTTAACTTAAGTCCGAGTTACCAGACTTAAGAATATCTCAGTTATATTCAAACTTCTCGGCCAACAATATATGTGCGGAAAATGACCGATAGATTTGTGAACAGTAAATAAACACAAGTAAGATAATCGTGCGTAATGTAGAAGATAGAGATCAGAGTTTGTTTCTGGAAGTTCGGACTTCAATGTCCTACGTCTCCCCTTCTTCCTCCTCGGAAGGTATCACTAGAAGACTTTGATGAGAGTAGCCTTTCTACAAACACCCAATCCCGTAACCCGCAGCTACGAGAACTCCTAGTATCTCACAACGACAATCCAAGCAGACGCAGCTGCTGGTTACAACACTTTAGTGTTTTCAAACGGCTTTTTGAGAAGCACGTTTGTTACAGACTCAATCAAATACAACAATGAATACACTTGTGAGTACTGTAAAATCTCTGGTTTCTAAGACAAAGAAACTTGATTCAATAATGTGAACCAGAGA
>KV010013.1:126814-154387 GCA_001598015.1 Dorcoceras hygrometricum
GGAAGGATGGAAGTGCGACTTCCTAAAATTAAATATGGTCAAAATGCAATTTCCCTAAGTTTGGACTAGTTTGACTATCCTTAAAGCTTACAGGGGCCAAACTGCTATTTTGGATTAGGTGGTCCGAAAAATTATTTTCACAGCATATTGCTCAGTTTTGTAAACTGTGTAGATCGGTCCGATCTGATCAGAGATCGGGATTATTATGGAGCCACAGTGATGGACTTGAAACCAATGTGCACCCTGGACCTGGGCCCGACGCAAGCCCATTAAGCTGGTTCAAGCCCATGGAAAATCTATAAATAGGGGCCCTGGGGTATTCATTTGAGACACACCAAAAGCTCCTCATCTTATAAATTTCTCCCTTCCTCTCCTCTCCTCCCCGCCGTCGACGCCGCCGTCATCGGAATTTGTTCCGACCGTTCCGCGAGGAGATTCCGTCTGTGAAACTTTCGTCGGTTTTCTAGTACAAACCGGCGAAGGAATTGAGATTCTGATCGTGGACCGGATTAGGAGGCCGAAATCGATCAACCATTGAAGTGTCAATTTCCTCGTGAAACTGGTCAGAGCCAGGCGCCTAGACGCCAGCAAGGTACTGTTCTGAACATTCTATGAATGTTTTTATTCAATTGTATAGGTGTATTGTGTTGGCGCAGCGGCGGATCCGGATCCCGCTCCCGGGGCGCAGCGAAAGATTTAAAAATTTGAGCCCGGGAACGGTCAATACACCTATAAAAAAATTCATAGAATGTTCAGAACAGTACCTTGCTGGCGTCTAGGCGCCTGGCTCCGACCAATTTCACGAGGAAATCGGCACTTCAACAGTTGGCGGTTTTGGCCTCCTAATCCGGTCCACGACTGGAATCCCAATTCCTTCGCCGGTCTGTACTAGAAAACTCAACAAAGATTTCACGGAAGGAATCTCCTCGCCGGAACGGTCGGAACGAGATTTCCGACGGCGGCAGCGGGCGGCGACTGCGGCAGGGAGAGGAGAGGATAGGAGAGGAAGAATAAGCTGAGGAGATTTTTGGTGTGTCTAAAATGAATACCCAAGGGCCTCTATTTATAGATTTTCCATGGGCTTAAAACAGGTTAATGGGCCTGGATCGGGCCTAGGCCTAGTGAAAATTTGTTTCAAGTCCATCGTTGTGGCTTCATCATAATCCCGATCGACTATCAGATCGGACCGATCTGCACAGTTTACAAAGCTAACATTATGATGTGAAAACAATTTTTTCAGACCACCTAATCCAAAATAGCAGTCAGGCCCTTAGCATCTTTAAGGATAGTCTTACTAGTCCAAGCCAATTTAAAGAAATCACATTTCCATCCCCAGTTAATTTTACAAAGTCACACTTCCATCCTTCCTCCTACTATATTCAACAAATTGGAATTAATTTTCGTATGGGAATTGAGAAACCAGTACTTGTGTGACCCTCAATAGTTCAGGGATACAACTAGCCGTGGGCTCACAACATTTGTTCTCCAAAAACACGTTTCAGGATTACCCATCGGATCATGGTAAAGCTTCTAGCAACATCACCCCATGATCCCATAGGTTTCACTAATAGTCCCTGCAAGAACCAGTCAATCATGGTTAGCGTACAATACGGTCCTTTCAACTCAAATATCCCGATCAGATCAACGAACATTGGTAAATCGAGAGTCTCTAGAGATCCGATAGCCATGCATACATCTTGGAGATCAAATAGTGACATCGCATTATCCCGATCAGATCAACGAACATTGGTAAATCGAGAGTCTCTAGAGATCCGATAGCCATGCATACATCTTGGAGATCAAATAGTGACATCGCATGTGTTACTAGGTAAACCCATTTATCTAAAACACATCTAGTACTCTGGCCAGAGATTTGTCACACTATTATCTCCTCAGATAGCATTGGATATCCATGCACAAGGGCGAGCGGTGAATCTCGACAACGAAGCATCGACTCCTACATGCATCGGGACCTTACCCAATCCCCCCACCTGATGACCCCAAATGAGTGAGGAACCTATCATATAGAGTCTACAATGACGTTTCGAGTAATAAGGACTAGTCTGTACAACCAAGACCTCAGATTTAATACACTCGACAAATGATAACAACGTTGGAAAGTCCGGGCGAGGATAGTTTGATAGATCATCAGGTCACTATCCATCTGCATGCTCAGAACATCACTATGTTCCCTACCAACGAAACGTGGTACTTCGCATCACAGATGCTAGTCTCAAGCTCGGGCAGCCCTTATCTGTTGGGGAACCGTGGCAGATCCGGATCCCGTCTCCCGGTGAGGCAGCGGAAGAACAAAATTGGGTCGGGAAATTTTCAATACTATTCTAAAATCTAACACAATACGAACCATTCATAGGGTGTTTTCGTTGATTACCTTGCTGGCAACACGTGTCTGGCTCCAACCGGAATTACAAGAACACCGGCTCTTCACGGTAGGCGGCGGTAGATTCGTCAATCAGGTCCACGACTGGAAGGGAGACTCCTTCGTCAGCCTGCACTAGAAGGCCTGACGAGATCAGCACAGACGGATTCTCCTCGTCAAGTTGGTCGGAACAAATTTCGGCGAAGCAAGGCGGCGACGGCGGATTTTGAGGAGAGGAAGGGGGGCGGCGCTTTTAGATCTAGGGTTAGGGTTAAGAGATGTGATTATGAGTTATGAAGTCCTAGTCTACCTTAAGTAGATTAGTGAAGGACTTGGACCGGCCCAACGGGCCCGGGTCCAACGTATGAACATTCGGTTCATCCCTATCACCGTGACTTCATCGTAACTTCGATCGCCGATTAGATCGACCGATCGAATCAGTTTCCAAAACTGAATACTATGATCCGAAAAACCATTTTTCAGAACCCCAGTGCAAAATGACCGTTTTGCCCCTCAACATCGGAAATCGCGATTTGACCCCTGTTGTCTTTTAGGAAGTCGCACTCCCCAAAATCCTCCTCAAGTGCTCAACACATTGAGCTCAGTATCCGTGCGGGAATCTCGAATCCAGTACTTGTGTGACCCTCAATGGTTCAGGGATACAGCTAGCCGTGGGCCCACAACCATTGTGGCTCCGGAATCACAATTCCGGACTTGCCCATCGGATCATGGTAAGAGCGTATAGCAACATCGCCCCATACATCACAATGTTCCCTACCAATGAAACATGGTACTTCGCATCGCAGATACTAGTCTCAATCTCGGGCGGCCTTATCCTCATTTTGACGGCCCAATCGACTAGGAACTTGTTCAGAATACACAGTGACTATTAGATGTGTTTCATGATAGCCGTCATACCCACTATCACATCTAACATACACTATAGTGCATTCTAGGTCTTTACTCAACGCAATTGTTAATCATTATGCAACACAATGAAAGTAAATAATGCCATATAAATGCGAATATCATATATAAAGATCGTTTCTACAAGAGTCTATGAACCCACACGCCACAAGTTGGCTAGTTGGGCATCTACTCTAACATTATCCTCTTTTGGACGGTCCAATCGACTAGGATCAGGTTTAGAATACATAGTTGCTATTAGATGTGTTTCATGATAGCCATCAAATCCACTATCACATATAACATACACTATAGTGCATTCAAGGTCTTTATCCAACAATTATAATAATAATAATGAAGATAAATAATGCCATAAAAGAATTCGAATTTCATAAATAAAGATCGTTTTACATAGAGTCAACAAGAACCTACAGGACAAAAGTTGGCTAGTTGGGCACCTACTCTAACACTGTTTCCATGTACACATACAAACAAAGCAAAAGCCAGGTAAATCTGGTGAGAATAACAATCTCAGTATAAACGATATAACATGCAACATAATAATCATGAATGCAATGCATGTCAAGAAACAGGGGTATCAAATCTGATGTTCAAAAGATACAAGGTTCTTGGGATTCTGGAGAATAAGATCTCAAGCCAGCCATCGACTCTCCAATCGGGGTGGTGCCCAATATCTCAAAGCCCTGACTTTGGTGCAACTATAGTGAGTATTCTGGCTCTAGGAGTCGATCTACATCCTATGACACTCGACTATAGCTCCCCAAACTTTTCTCGCACTCTAGGTTGTTCTGCCCTCTGTGCTTTGATTTCAGGCTCAGTATGTATGCAACCATATCAAGATGCATCAATATAACCAACAGTAAATCATATTGTCTAAGAAGCAAACACATATTCACATTCAACAAACAAAACTAGAAGACAAGCAAGTATATGATTTCAGGGACACTCGGGAATCGTATCAATCTCAAGTATTCTATCCCGTCTGGAATGATATCGGTTTATACCCTACTCTTAATTCTTAATATGCTCCAAATTCGGTTGGAAATCAAGAACAAAAGCTCCCGAAGCTTCTCTTCTCTTTCTCAGTTCGGCCTAAATACAACTCCAAGCTGGTACAAGATTGAGAGCTTGAAATCAACTGTAGCACTCTCACTCAAAGTTTTCCGATCGAATCAACGGTGGCCCGAGGTTTTTCTGGAAAATATCTCTCGGTGTTGGAATTTCTCTCAAGATAAATATGACTTGTCGCCGACATTCGACGAAGAAGTGGTTGTAGATAAGTCTGAATCTCTGAAGATAAGTATGATTCTCAGAAGATAAGTCGGACATGTGGTCGCAAAATATGACTACGTGTTGGTCAACAGTCATATATAAATAAACCTTACGTTCTTCAGATCTGGGTTACATTGCTTTCAGATCAGCTCAGGCATCTACAATGTATCTAGCTTAGGCACGCAGTTCAGCACGTACACACACAATTCATTTCTCGCATCCGACAGATCATGACCATAGAAAGATCATGCTTGTGTTAAAATCATGGTCACAGACAGATCTCGTGCACAGATCAGCTCTTGTGTACTGCTCAGCTCTCGTACCCACAGATCAGATCGGGTACTTAGAACAGCTCGCATATGCTTAGATAATCTCGCACACCTCAACACAATAAACTCAGATCATCTCGCACCTGATCTGATCATACAAAATAGTTAACACCATGCACAGTAGTATCAGATCGCATCAACAGATCAGATCGCACCATTAGTACTGGCTATACTCAACACAAATCAGCTTAGAAGACTCAGATCAGGTTGCACCCTACAACTTTAGCTTATGATTCTCTACTCAGCTTACGACATCCAAATTAGTTCACGATGCTCTCAGATCATAGTACACATCCTTGGAGCAGCTCACGATGGTCAACTCAGGTCACGATGGTCAACTCAGCTGACACTGCTCATATCAGCACGCGACAACAGATCAGCTCGCGTCTGCTGATCCTTACTAAATGATCAAGTATCTAAGCTAATCCTACACGCACAACTCACCAGTACACCCAGATAAACTTCAATTCACTCGCCATATCAGCTCAGCACTAAAAAAACCCGATCAGTTTGTGCCTAAGCTGATCTACCCAAATTACGATCTTTCCCCCAAATAAACCTCGATTTAATCGCAGTCCTCACACTATCCATCTGCATGCTCAGAACATCTCTATGTTCTCTATCAATGAAATGTGGTACTTTGTATCGCAGATGTCAGTCTCAAGCTCGGATGACTCATATACTCTTTTGGACGGTCCAATCGACTAGGAACTCGTTTAGAACAAACATTGACTATTAGATGTGTTTCATGATACCCATCAAATACACTATCACATCTAACAAATACTATGGTGCATTCAATGTCTTTATGCAAGAAATTTGCACAATGAAAGCAAAGATAAAGAATTCCATGTACATGTAAATTATATGAACAAATATCGATTTTACAGTAGAGTCAACAAAGCACACTACCAACAGTTGGCTAGCTGGGAACCTACACCGATAGTAACTTAATGTAAAATGGTTAACAATCATGATATGGTCGTAACTTGGTTCGTTAATAATGGTTAATTTCTTCACGCAACATCTTGTACTATATTTATACCCTTCTTCCCCACCGGTCAATAAATGAGCCAGTAGACACAATTTTTCATCCAGGATGAAGGCACGTCGCAATAAATAATTCTCATGAGGATTGACTTTGACTGCAGAACCCAGTTGCATTTTAACCAAAAATGGAAACCTTCGACTATCTCAAAATTCTCTTCGTGCATTATGCTATAACTGGTTCTGATCCTCATAAATTTTTGTCCAAATTGTATCTTGGCTCTTTTGAAAAGCTCTGGACCGTGGTTTATAGATGACTTGTCAACCTTAAGCTCTAATTTGAAAACTGCGAAAGCTGAGAGCTAAAAGCTGAATGCGAGACTTGAACTTTTCTAAGAGATGACTTTGCTCTAAGTTGTTTGCTCTTCTTCGAAGCTCTATTATGATCTCTTATGCTCTTATATGATATATGATGCTCTAAGCTGATCTACTTACTCTAAGCTTATCGCCGACGCTCTAAGATGATCTATGCTTCTGTACTTTAAGCTGATCTATGCTTCTGTACTGAAAACTGATAAGTTCTGATCTGATCCACTATGCGTTGAGCTGAATTACGCATCTGATCTGATATAAGATTCTAAAATGATCTATGCTGCACTTGAGCTGTACTCTTCTCTTAACTAAATACTGCGCTCTGACCTGAAATACTTCTTCCAAACTGATATCTGGTTCTAAGCTATTTTCCCATGATCTGATCTGATTCTAAGACTTGATTTGTTATGTTCTATTCGGTTCGGATTATTGTCTTTTGTTATCACTAAAACTTAGTAAATTTTATCCTTAACAGATTGATATAGATCATAGCAGGGTCCATCAAGTGTCTTGAAGCCCTGGAACAGATAAGATCATAGCGAAGCTTTGAAGCAATTCAAGAGCAGAACAAAGCATATGGAGATTCAAGATCAGATCAGATCAGATCAGGGGAAAGTCGTATAGGGCAGTATTCGAGGAAATGAATTGAAAAATGGATTGTCGCGGATATGCTTTTCAGAATAATATCAGAAGTGCCAGAGTCCAACCGTAAACAAGAATTGCTACTTTGGGAAAACATTTAATGGAGCAGTACAGATCAAAGGACGATCAATTAATGCTAATTAAATGAATATACAAGGATTCAAAGATGCTCCTACCAGATACGTTATTACCTTTTGAATCCTGAGAAGTATAAAATAAAGATCAAGTGAAGATGTTATACACGATGCTTTCTACAACCCACACAATCTAAGCAACTGCACCTGCAAATTTCTATTTTCAATGAGAAGATTGTTGTTCATTGTTGTTCACTTGAATCTTCAGTAAAGTATGTTAGCTCACTGCTGCATACTACATGCTTTGTATCAAACATATCACGTTCTAAAAAGTCATCTTCTTAAATTTGTATTCATAGCATGCGTTCTGCATTAGAATTTCTACAGCGTGTGTGCTATTTGTCGAGTGATACTAGGAGTTTAGATCGGTTGTTTTCTGACCGAGTGGATTAGGACACTTTGTATTCTAGTTCAAAGTATTCTAGTGGATAATTTTCCAGTTTGGAAGAAGGGGAGACATAGAAGCATTGTTTTGAACTTCCATAAACAAACTCGACCCTCTGATCTATTTTACCATTTTAGCTTGCACACACCACTGAAAAAGTTCACTGCTAAATTGTGATCTTTCCGCATATTCACTTATTTCACAAGAGCAGATCACATTGAGTGCAAGAATCAGCTTCTAATAGAGTTGATTCCAAAACTATTAAAATATAAAAAGCATGCAACTAGAGTTTATTCATCCCTACTATAAACTCTAGATCGTAACTTCGATCCAATCAAGCGGTATCAGAGTGATATGAACCGGATCTTGATTCTCAATACTATTATCGTTATATATTAATTATAATAAATATCAATAAATTAATTTTTATAATTAGAACTATACCTATTATCTATAAATATTATTTTGTTAAATTTTATAATTATTATAATAACAGTATTAATTAATATATTATGGTTATAATTAATTTTAAAATTAGTCCTTAGTATTTCAATACTCAAAGAATTTATTATGAATATAGAAAATAATAATAATCATTATTATACTTTTTGCAATAAAAATACTAATACTAATTATTAAACTATGTGGAAGTATTTATAATATTAATAATTATATTAATATAAGGAAAAATGGTAATTTTGTATTTTGTGTAATTTATATGAATTATTGTTAGTGTATGTTGATAAATTTTATGGCATATTAAAGAAAAAATAATGACTGACTAGACTAATATGGATTGTAAGAGTTTTATTATATATCTTCTCAATATTTGTTTGGTAGAAATTTTTTAAATTTGACAGCTTGTAAATTTTTGTAAATATGCAACATCACTTGTTCGAAATATACTAAAATCTTTTTAAAAATTTCCATATGCCCTATGCATTTAGATAAACTTTTAACATAATAAGTTGTAAATATATTTGAAAAAAATTAATATAAAATGTTTATTTTTTAAAATAATCTTCCAATAATATCAATTTTCTATACATATATATAAAAACAAAACAATTTAACAATAAAGCCACTTTTGTTTTAAAATAAGTTCATTCATTAACAAGCAGTTTTTAAGATAACATCATACGACTTTTATGCTCATAAAACAATTTTTTAAGTCTTTTTTTAGATTACAATTACAATAATTGTTCGCGACTACAACGATAGTATGAAATTGTTAGTACTTCTGAAGAGCTTAAGATTTGACCCGTGATTTGCTTATCTTAGGCAATGAGACAAAGAAATTAGCTAAATTCTACAAAGTTAAATTATAAAAGCTGCTCTTGCTAGAATCGAAAAATGATCAGATCGTGCGTTTTAAAAGCTATTTTACATAAATAACATAGACAACACAGAACAGAATAACAACGACACGATTTGATAGAGTGGAAATAACTCTGGTTTTTGAAGGGTTTTGAGCACCAAAAGTTATACGAGTGGGACTGAAAATACTAAACAGAAAGTACTCGACATACTCACTAAAAAGTGAAACTAAAATCAATTTAGAAACACGTATGAATCAAAGATGTAAAGAAATACTCAGAGATATGTTTTGTAAAGTTCAAAATCACCGCTTCTACGTCTCCCCTTCTTCCGAACTAGAAGGCCACTTGGTTTTTTTACAGTTTGAGGAGCTCACCAGTGACACCAAATGTTGTGTTGACTTTCATCAGTTTCATTGGTCAATCTGTGATGACATATAATATATCATCATCTTGTACAACTAAATGTCTCTGCATATGGATTTTCCAATCATCAAAATCCTTCTTGGATAACATAGGAATTTTACTGAAAGATGCCAAAAGGATTATTGTATATATATATATATATAAAATCAAGAATAACCATGTTGAAGTAAATTTATAAGTTTTGGTGAAGACAAAAAGATATTAACAAAACAGCTCAAAGATTTATCAATCAGATCAAGACAGAGCTTACAACATCGATTATAGAGACCAGATCAGAGATAAGCTGGTTAAGGACAAACTAGCTCAGATACTCAGAGATGTTAGCTAAGCTGGTTAAGGTCAAACGAGCTCAGGGAATTTAACCAAGCTGGTTAAAGAAAAACAAGCTCGGAATAACAGAACTAGAATCTATTCAGTTTATCAGTTGATAGAAGAGAAGATTGAATTTAGATCAGTTTACAAGAGCAGAATATCGAAACAAACAAATAGAAAAATTTGTATTCGAACAGTTGAGGAAACAGCTCAGAGTAGAACTGGTTCAGGGATAGCATTAGTGAAGGACAAGATAGATTCTTTTAGAAGAGATGGATGTAATCAGGAAGACTTGTGTTTCTATAGAAGAAGACAGAAGTGAAAAAATATTGTTATCTGGAACTATACAAAGAGTTCAGATCAGTTTAGAGAGAAGATCAGCTTAGACCAGATTAGAAGAAGTTCAACGCAGAGACCATATCGAAAACTAGCCGAGTAGAGACAACTTAGAAAAATGGATTTCAGATTACTTTGAGATGCTTAGCAAAATGGATTTCAGATTACTTTGAGATGATTTCTTTACAACGTCTTGTATCACCGATTTGTTGTCTTTTAAATCTGAGTTGTTACATTGTAATTGAGTGTTGCCCTAGTTTGAATTGTATTGATGAACTCATCTGAGCTCTATATTATATATGTTCGATTCTGCTCTTCAACTGATCTGATTTTAAGCAGCTGTACTGATATACTCATAAAAACTGAATATTAGTATCTGTTGGGAAAATATTCTAAGTTTGGTGAAGAGAAAAATTAGTTCAGAGGCTATCAGATCATATCAGGAGTAGAGAATGCAACAAACCAGATAAGACTAAGTAAAGTCAACTTAGTCTTCAGAAAAGTTCAGATCAGATCACGCTAACTAAGAACAGCTTAGCCTTTGGACAAGTTCAGAAGGGCAATCAGATCAGAGTTGGATGGAGCTTTGTGAATAGATTGATACATATCATAGCAGGTTCCACCAAGTATCTTCAAGCCCTGGAAAAGTTCGGATCGGAGCTTAGGAGATAACAGATAAGCTTAAGAGCTTTGACAGAACGGGTCAGATCAGAGCAGAGCTTCGAAACAATTCAAGAGCAGAACAGGTCAGTGGATCTTTGTAGATCAGATCAGGTCCAGATCAGGTCAGAAGGAGAGTTGAACAGAGTAGCCTTCGAGGCAATGGCTTGACAAAAGGAGTATTGTAGATATGCTTTTTAGCATAATATCAGATGTGTCACAGTCTATCCATAAACAAAACTTGTTACTTTGGGAAAACATTTAGTGGAGCTGTACGATCAAATGACGAGCATTAAATGCCCATTAAATACATGGAAGAGGATTAAAAAATGTGTCTACCAGATACATTTATTACCGTTTGAATATTGAGATTATAAAAGGAAGGTCATGTGCAGAAGAGACATATTATGTTGTTTTTGAGACGAGAAGCTTTCAAATTCAAACGCTATCTGAGTAACTGCTCTTGCGAATTTTTCCTTAAATCAGAAGATTGTATTTCACTGTTTGACATTTAAATCTCTAAAAGTATTTCAGCTGAGGACTGAATACTATAGGCTTTTGTACAATCTCATATATTCGAAAAGCCTTTATTAAATTTGTTTCACTCCTGCATGCTGTATTTGAGATTTTATTGCTTGTGTTTTGTTTGTTGAGTGAGACTAGGAGTTCGGATCGAGTGCTGCCTGACTGAGTGTATTAGGATACTGTGTATTCTACATCAAAATTTTCTAGTAGAAATCTTTCCAGTTTGTAAGAAAGAGAGACGTAAAAGCATTTCTTTGAACTTCCAAAAAAAACTCGACTTTCTAATCTGTTTTTACTATTTCAGTTTGCACGTATCACATTTGTTAGTTCACTCTCAATTATGATCTTTCCGCATAATTTATTTATTTCACCAAGAGAGCATATCTGATTGAGCACAAGAATTAGTTCCTAACACAGTTAACCCCAAAAATGTTTTAAAACACAAAATTTTTCAAAAAGAGTTTATTCACATCTCTAAACTCTAAATTGTATTGTACAACCAGTTATCGATCTTATCAAGTGGTATCAGATGAATCTGATCCGAGTCTTGATTTATAAAAACCGGTACCAGATAGTTTCTACCTCTGATCCAATTTCTAACAAGTGGGATCGGAGCAGGGGAAGCTCATATTTGAAAAAAAAAAATTGTTTCACAACTTCAATTGGATATTTTCAATGGCATCATACAAAAATATTCCAATGTTTTCAAATGAAAATTATGATTATTGGAAAATTCCCAAGCAGGTACATTTGGCTGCACAAGATGATGACATGTGGTTCATCATCACAGATGGACCCATGAAGATAATGAAAGCCAATACTGTGGCGCCCTAGTCCACCGATTTACTGATTAATCTCAAAAGTACAAAGGAATATACATACAACTTTTTCAAAATTTAGGATTCAAAGAAAATATACGATTCAAGTATTTTGCAATTATAGAGAATAATATATTATTAAGAAGCTGATGAAAATTATGTACTGATCTCATTCAGACTGGAAACAATTAATCGTAACAAATTCTGATACAAAAATACATAATAGTATATTGCTTAATGATCAACAAAAACAAAAGAGGTGCAATCTGAACAACAAGGAAACATATGTGCATCGATAAATAATATCCCAGTCTGCTTCAGTTCGCACCAGCCAGCTCACGCTAAACCTTCTCACCTACGACCATGAATGCTAGTGAGCCTAGGGACCCAACATGTAAAGTTTGGTAATAAAAATTAACTCAGCACGATAAAAAACATAAGCTTTAATATAAAGGAAGTAAACATATAATCGTGAACTTTCTTAATAATTTGCGGTTATGAAATAACCCATTGATCATAATTCATTTTCTATATGAGATGTGGCGCGGAAACTCTCCTTAGGCCATATTCGCTTGATCAAGCTCATCTGATATCAGGTCTATGGAGAACCATCGTCCTCTAACATTCATGTTTGGAAGGGCACCCCGGTCCATTGACCGACAACCACACTCCCGTAAGCTGGCCGTCTGTTTATCTTTGCCACAGGTCATAAAACTTTGAATTAACTTACCTTGCAAGCTAACAGCTCATGCACGCAAAGTGGTTCATTTCGTTAAAGACTACATTTTTTATCTAAAAAGATTGCTGGGAGTACGACTGAATACAACTGAAGAAATTCTGGAATCAGCTCAAAATAAAAAATCAGATCACGATGGTTGCTCCACTCAGATTATGGAAAGTCAACACAACTTAGAATAATCAGGCCCAATTAAGAAGGTCAAATAAGTTAACTCAACTTAGGACAATCTAATCAGATCGTGAGCTTAGAGCAGCGTGGGAAAACAGATTAAGAGCTTAGAAAGAGATAACAAGTTTAATTCAGATCGGGGAAATATCAGATCACAAGTGTAAACTGGAACAGTTAGGTGATCAAAGTATGAACTGAAATCATCAAACGAATCATACCAGATTAAAATAACAATAGGGTACTGATAACATCTTGGAGGAGTTCGAATAGATTAGCTAAGCTTATCAGATCAGAACAGAGTTCTAACTAGACCAGATTTTCCTGTCAGCTCAGAACATCATCCTTAGCTATCCAACATGACATGTTCACTGGAAACATTTAGAGAACTTTACTTCGAAGCTACTTCCATATATCCTAGAAATTGAAAGAAAGGATAGCTCCAATTGTCACAGAAGCTCTTCTATCAACATAAGAGAACTTAACACCTTTTTTCGAAACGACTACAAGCGTTCTAATCATAACATCATTTGTAAAGCATTAAACCTTGACAAAATCTGAAACAGAACTCAAGAAATCGAACATAATATGCTTCACAAATGCAGCAAGGAACATAGTCTACTTGCCTCAAAGCTGAACGACAGTTAGCTCCGGCTTTGAATCTTCCTCAAGCACGATCGAAAGCTTTAGAAAACTAAAGGAGAAGGACTTCGGTTGGATTCTAACTTGATAGAAATCTTAGCGCCACAATTGGTTGACAATGATGAAGTATGGTGTGAAGTAGGTTTTAAAGTACTTCACCAGTATGGGCACCTGCCTAACCGAAATCGTTTGTTTGAAAATATTTACCCCTGATTTTTTTATTGTTTTTTTTAAAAAACATTTTAAAAACTCGAACCGTGCTTGGGTTTATTCTCTAGGGAACTATTCGCTAACCGCCAAAGCTTAAAAATCAAAGAATTCAGCTCAGGCAAAAACTGGAATGCTAAATGCAAAAATAGCAATCCGACCTTTCAAAACAAATTAAATAACTTGTGGATTATGGATTTTGGGGCGTTACAAATACAATAGTTGCAATATCAGATGGGGCTCCTCACATGCTTGAGAAACCAAGATGTGAGTGTGTTAGGACCGAAACACACTTAGCAACGCTGCTTTGAAGGGTTAATAAAGATTTAGGATGAGGTGCAATACCTCTTGTTCTTGAACACTTAAAAATTAACCAGAAGAGCACCGGAGACAGATCTGGTATGATTTAAAAATCATGCGGAAAATACCAAAACAAAATCCTAATATTTTAAAACCAACTCAAACAGATTTATGTTCCACATAAATCTGTTCGAGACTATGCAAGTGCTTGTGTGCTGAACTGTATGCGATGCTAAGATATAGGCAAGTGCTGAATTATGCGTGCGTGCTGAAATCTGCTTATGCGTGAGATGCTAAAGTAAATGCTGAACTGAATGAATAAAGAACACGATACACCAGATTTGTTTATGGAAGTTCAGACCTCAATGTCCTACATCTCCCCTTCTTCCACCTCGGAAGGATCCACTAGAAGATTTGATCTTACAACTCGTGTACAGACCCGATCCCACAACCAGCAGCTGTGAGTATTTCAAAACCAACTCAAACAGATTTATATTCCATATAAATCTGTTCGAGACTATGCAAGTGCTTGTGTGCTGAACTGTATGCGATGCTAAGATATAGGCAAGTGCTGAATTATGCGTGCGTGCTGAAATATGCTTATTGAATCCTATATTTTAAAACAACTCAAACAGATTTATGTACAACATAAATCTGTTCGAGACTTGCAAGTGCTTGTGTGCTAACAGTGTATGCGATGCTAAGGAAAATAGGCAAGTGCTGAATTATGCGTGCGTGCTGAAATCTGCTTATGCGTGAGATGCTAAAGTAAATGCTGAACTGAATGAATAAAGAACACGATACACCAGATTTGTTTCTGGATGTTCGGACCTCAATGTCCTACATCTCCCCTTCTTCCACCTCGGAAGGATCCACTAGAAGATTTGATCTTACAACTCGTGTACAGACCCGATCCCACAACCAACAGCTGCGAGAACTCCTAGACTCCACAAATACACATCAGCCGCAACTGTGTGACTAACTACATACACATGAGTTTTGCGTCATCGTGCTTGGACGTTAACTGTTTGTGAAACTTTTTGAGATTCATTCACCAATAGATGTGAATGAATCTCTGTGTGTGAGAATTACAGTGTACGAACAACTCTCAAAATGCATCTCACACACTAGGGAAATGTTCCTAAACGAGCTAATACAGATTCAGCAGTCGACACAATAAGCTCCTCTCTAGAATGATTGTCGACTGCTTCATCTTCCAATGTTCTTCCCTCTGTTGTTGTCTTCTATTGATTTTTCTATTTTCTGTGCAACAAAAACCATCTGGTCAACCTTCTTTCTTCAAACTTCTCGCTTAAATAGCTTCTGTTGCAATATAGCCGTTAGATATATTCCAAATCTGCTCTGCGCTTGTTCCGACTAATTTGTCGTCTTCTTTCCATACCCGTGCAACGCTCCTCTGTAAATTGTACTATTTCCCAGAATAGTACAAATCTTGTTCCCTTCAATTGAGGCAATTGCACGACTCTATTTCAGCCACAGATTCTTTTCCTTTCAAATGGTGATTGCGTCCAACAGCTTCTGTTCCTTCATGTACCATAAACTGTTGGCAGCTACTTCAAACTTCTCTGCTGCTTCGCTTCTATTCTTCATCAGCTTCTATAATAGATATGATGACGTCACGGTTGCTGCCACCAGCTTCTTCAACAGATATGATGACGTCATGGTTGCTGCCACCAGCTTCTGCTGGTTTTCCTCATCGTAAAGAGCTTCTGCTGAAACTTTAGCACGAAGGCAAAACGCTGTCGTACCAACTTATTCGAACGACATCGTTTTGCTATCGCCAACTTCAAATAGCGTCTGCTGGTGAACAGTAGCTTGCGACTTGATAATTATTCCTGTACGACGTCGCTTCTCTATTTCTCTTCTCTTCATCTGCTGATTGCCAACTGCTGATTGTGATGACATCACTGCTTATGTCATCACAGCTGATTCCAGCTCTTGCGCATCTTCTCAACTACTGATTTATATGCGCTTGCGGCTGGTTCATATCATTTCAGCTGATTCACTTCGCTCCAGCTCCATCTTGCGACTCTTCTTAGCTTCTGAATAGCGACTGTCAACAGATTCGTCAACAGTACTTATAAAACGCGACTGCTGATAGATTCATCAACAGTAACTTGCGACTGGAATCTTCTCATACGACGTCGCTTTAACTCTTGCACTTCTCTTCACATCTGCTGATTGTGATGACGTCATCCTTGCTGCTCATAGCTTTTTCAGAATGTAGGCTGACGTCATCACTGCTGCTTCCAGCTCTTGTTAGCGCTCCACTGAACAACTTCTTCTTCGATCTATTTCTCCAGCAGACTCTTCAAATCCTGTTCCAGCTGGTTCAATTTGGCCTCCGCCTGATTACGAACAACTGATTTGACTATGGACGTCTCCATTGCTAATCCAGCTGCCGATTCCATTAACGCACCAAACCAACTCCTGAACTTAATCTTTCAAACCATCTGCTGGACAAATATAGCTGCTTATCTTCTTTGCGCAATAAGCTTCTTCCTGCTGAAGTTCTTATTCGTTCCTAAAACCTGTACACTTAGGTAGAATTGTTAGTAAACACAATAATAGGTTTTGTGTAATTCAAAACTTAATCAGGATCTGTCAAAGCAGATCCATCATAGTGGACGGTTGAAGACAAAAGAAAAGCAAATATCGACAATGTGGCCAAGGATATACTATACAAGAAGCTAGATAAAACATGATAAGTAAAATCGGAACATGTAAAATGGCCAAAGAGATCTCTGAAATGCTGACCCAGATTTGTGAAGGCAACGAGCAGACGAAGGAAAAAAAGATCACCTTTACTATCCAAAAGTTTTATTCGATCATGAAGCCAGGCGAGACCAAGGTAGAATTTGATGAAATCTTGAACCATCGTGATCGAACTTACAGGGAGGTGGTCCTGAAGGTGATGTGAGCTCTTCCTAGAGATTAGGATGTTAAAAATATGGCCATGAGAGAATCAAAGGATCTAAACAAGATTGAACTCCACGACTTGTTTGTCGATCTAAAGGCCTACGTATTTGAGCTGGAGACCAGATGTAACACCCGGGAAATACATAAATCCACAAGATATTTATTTGGTTTGAAGGGTTAAAATGCTATTTTTGCTTTTAACATTTCAGATTTATCCTAAGCTGAATTGCCCGATTCTAATCCTTGGCGGTTCGCGAATGGTTTCGGGAGGAATGAACCCAAGCACGGTTTAGGTTTTTTTTAAAAAAAATCCAACAAAATGATTACGGTTGGTAAGCGCCCATGCCTTGTGCAGAACTTTAAAACCTTCTACATTGTTTTCATCATTGGAGCTTATATAAGGCAGTAGGGTGCTCCTATAATCAACAAACCAACCAAATATTTCCTTTAAAGTTTTTGAAAGCCATTTCGATCGTCCTTGTGGGAGATTCAAAGCTGGAGATGCTCTTGCAAACTACCGTTCAACGTAAGGTAAGTAAACTCTGTTTCTTGCTGCTTCTGTGAAAGAATATTATTGTTTCTTGCATTTTGTTTGTGTTTTGTTTTCAGAGTTTTGAGTAATGTTTAAGGCTTTTCAAATGATTTTATGATCTGTACGCTTGTATCGGTTTGAGAAAGGTTTTGAGTTCTCACATGTTCAACAGAAGAGCTTCTGTGGCAGTTTGAGATGTCGTCTCTTTCAAATTTTTGGGTTGTACGAAGGTGACTTTAAAGTAGAGTTCTCTGATTGTTTCTAGAGAATAAGTCATGTTGGATGGTTAAGGATGATGTTCTAAGCTGATAGGCAGAGATGGTCTAGTTAGAGCGCTGTTATGATCTGATAAGCTTAGCTAATCTGTTCGAACTTCTACAAGTTGTTTTGAGTACTCGTACTGGATGGCTAAGGATGAGGTTCTGAGCTGATAGGCAAAGATGGCATAGTTGGAACTCTGCTCTAGTCTGATAAGCTTAGCTAATCTGTTCGAACTTCCAAGTTGTTTCAGTACTCATGCTGGATGGTTTTGGATGATGTTCTGAGCTGACAGGCAAAGCTGCTCTAGTTGGAAATCCGTTCTGATATGATAAGCTGTTTTAGATACCCTGTTTGATATTCTAATCTCGTATGGTTCGTTCGATTATGTCAGTTCATAGTTTGATCCCTGAAGTGTTCCAATTTACACTTGCGATCTGAATTTTTCCCCGAGATGATCTTAAGTTCACGATCTGTTAGCGATCTGGATTTTCCCCGAGCTGATTTAAACCTATGATCTGACTTAGTTATTCTAAGCTGAGATGGCTTTTTCCTTTCTTTAAATTGTGAGCTGTTCTAAGCGCGTGATCTGTTTTCCTCTCTGAGCCGCTCTAAGCTCGCGATCCGATCTGATTGCCCTAAGCTGAGTTTACTTTGTTTGACCTTCTTAATTTCGCCTGATTTTTCTAAGTTGTTTTGACTTTCCTTAATCTAAGTTGAACAACAAGCCGTGATCTGTTTTCTATCCAAAGATATTCTACGCTTGTAATCTGTTTCTACCCAGAGCTGATCTAAGCCATAACCTGCTGTATACAGTCGTACATCCAGCAACCTTTTTAAATAAAAATGGAGTTCTTAAAAAACGAACCGATCGCGTGCGATCTGTTAGTACAAATGTTTTAATGATATATGTAAAGGTTACGAAGGAGGAATGTTAGAAGTTTCCATGCAATATTTTATAAAGTTTTAAAGGAAGTAATTTCAAAGTTTTATGACCTATGTAAAAGATAACAGACGGTCAGCTTACGGGCGTGTGGATGTCGACCAACGGAGCGGGGTGCCTGCCAAATTATGGGAGTGTGGACGTCGGCTGATGGACCGAGGTGCCCCTCGAAACATGAATGATAAGGGAGATAGTTCGCCATATACCTATTTACATATGAGATCAAACGACCAGACCTAAGGAGGACTTCCGCGCCACATCTCATTCAGAAAAGTGGATGGGTTATTTTATAACCGCAGATTTTAAGGAATTTTATGTTTATTGTTTACTTCTTTTATGTTAAATTCTATGTTTAGTATGTGTGGAGCTTTGCTATTACCATATTTACCTGCTGAGCCCTTAGGCTCACTAGCTTTCATGGTTTCAAGTGAGGATGTTCCTTGAGAGCTGGACGACGCGAGCTGGGACAGATCAGGGAAGTGTGTTTATCGATAGACCAACGTATCAAACGATATTATTATCTGTATTCCAAACAGTTTCATTCTCAGCTGTTACAGCCATTAAGTTGTTTTGCGATCCGAGCTGTTTTGCTCTAAGATGTTATAGGTCGCAAGCTGCTTTGCGTTGAACGTCCAAATGACCTTAATACGATTATTTTTTCCCACAATGGAATCACCTTACGCAAATCTGGTTGTTCATGCGTGAGCTGAATCATTTTTTTTATTGTAGAAAACATCCCTGAATAGTATGCTTCCATTGAAATACTAAAACTTGAAAAATTTGTGTGCTTTTCTCTAGCACTTTCAACATTGTTTTTTTTGGTAAATCGATGGATTAGGGCGCCACACCAGATCAGTGGGAGAACCATACACTTCTCAATCTGTGAAGGTGTTACCTGCAACGGAGGAGAAGCCTCAAAATACAACAGAGCAGATTGGCAATGACACAATGTCCCTCTTTGTTAAGAAGTTTTGGAATTCATGAGAAAATCTTCCTCTCAATATTTTTCTCATAAATCTCAAAAGCCAGAACAGACCACTACTAGAAAAGCTATTTTAAATGTGGCAGTCTGGACATTTTTCTGCGGACTGTACAAAGACAAAGAAAGATGACAAGAAGTTATATGATCGGAGGCAACATAGATGCACCAGGAAACATACAAGAAGAAGAATGATCGCAAAGTTCTGGTTGCTGAAGAAAATGGCAGCAAATGGGCCGAATTGGACTCTGATGAGAGTACATCTCGCAGTTCCTCATCGTGCGAAGGCGAGAACAATGAAGTACACTGTCTAATGGCTGATGACAATGACGAGGTATTTGATTTTTCTAATGTTGAATTTACACATGAGGAATTAATCTCTGCACTAAACGAGATGGTCCATGAGAAAAATTATTTTGAAAAAATTTGATTAAGTCAAAGGTTCAAGCAAAAGCCCAACAGATATTTCGGATGAACCGAGCTGTTCACACCTCAGAGCATTTTAAGAGGGCTGAGCTGAATAAGTTAAAGTATGAGAATGATGTACTAAGATCGAAATATGAGGAGTTTACCACAGGAAATCATATATTAACTCAATTTGTAAACTCCTGGAACAGATCTTCAGCTTCACTGACCAAGCTGCACGAAGTGCAAAAACCAGTAGATGAAAAAAATGGTTTGGGCTTTACTAGTTGTGAAAGAAGCTTGGGTGAAACAAGTACTCCATCAGATCTTGTAACTGACAAGTTCAAGAAAATGAACTTTGTCAAAGACATTATGGTACATGACACAACTGAGTCCGTCAAATATGATGATCAAAACAAATCTTATCTAAACCCTACCTGGCGAAAAGGCATTGGATGTATCAAGCCCGAGAGCTCAAAACCGAGCTGGGTACAGAACAAATTGGACATATGTTAAGAATAAAATTTAATTTTGGTGATAACAAATACAAGAACTAGAACAGATTACAACGGTAAGATGAAGAGCTGAAAAGAACAGCTTAGGAGGTCACAGACAAGATCAGAGCGTGTTGATCATCTAAGAGCGGGCAGATCAGATCAAAATGATGTATACCAGCTCAGAGCATTTCTAGAAGTTTATGGTGATGCATTTCAGCTTAGAGAATGCAAAATAGTGTACAACGCAACTACACAGCTAAGGACGGCACAAATCAGCTCAGAGCAAGTCGAACAACTCAGAACGTCAGATTTCAGCTCAGAGCAAGTAGATCATCTCAAAACATTGGATTTCAGCTCAGAGCAAGTAAATCAGTTCAGAAATTCACGATTCAGCTCAGAGCAAGTCGATCAGCTTAGAGAGTCACGATTCAGCTAGGACAAGCAGATCAGCTTAGAGCATCACCTTTTAGTTTAGGGTAAGCAGAACAGATTAGAGTGACTTGGAACAATTTAGATTGGAGCGTAAAGATCAGAACAATGCTTTAAGAATCATCTTAGAGAAGATTTAGATCAGAGATTCGCACAAAGAACAACTTACAGTAGACTATGGGTATGTACAACTTACAGAAGCGCTCAGAATTCAGAAGAAAAAAGATTAGAGCTACGATAGCGCAGGAAACAGCTCAGAGCGGAAACAACGTAGAGAATAGCTTAGAGCTCAAGAACAGCTTTCAGTTTAGAGCATATAAGAATTCAGATCAGAGCTTGAAGAGCTAAGTCTCAGATCAGTATTGATGTTATCAGAACAGCTCAGAGAAAAGTTTTCCTGATTAGCTTAGTACTGTATATCAGATTAGACCTGGAAGAAGTTCAGGTCAGCAGAGATCAGCTCAATAAAGTTTTGGATTAGATCGCAAGAGTAGTTTTTCTCGTAACAGCTCAGAGCATACAATCCTGCAGATCACGTCTACAGTGAACAACTCAGATCTTACTGATATCAGTTTATACGTGATTCTATCAGATCAGATCAGATAAATCTTGTTCTTAATTACTGTCTAAATTATCGGATGCTATTTCTGGACCTAACGGTATAATTCCTCTGATTCTGGTATGAAGAATGGCAAGTTCTTCAAAGATGAAATAAGATCAACTAGCCAGTACAGCAAATCATTTAAAGATGGATAGAACTGAAGATCTCTATATATAGGACGATGAACAGACAGATACATGAACTATTGAACATACACAATTCTGCGAAAGCTCTCAACAACCTTACGCGATATACTTTTGCACTGCAGAATTTACATCGCACAAAAGCTCACTATTCATAATCATATTCGTTACAACCTGCTCTCAAAAGGTTCATATTTATATTCATTTGAGTTGTAACCACTCTTTGGTATTGTGTCTTGATTGTAAATCATAAACAAAGTTCATAGAAAGTGTGAAGGCTTAAACAGCTTAGAGCCATCGTTGTATTTTCAGAACATATTCAACATCTGTTTCTATTTTAGAAGTGCTAGGAGTTCTTGCAGCTTGCGGGCTGTCGGATCGGGTTAGAACAGAAGCTGCTGTAATCAAATCTTCTAGTGGAATCCTTCCTGTTCAAGGAAGAAGGGGAGATGTAAGAGTTTAAGCTCCGAGCTTCCATAAACAAACTCTTGTCCCTTTTTTCTTTACTGCACTTAGTTTTACTTAATGCTTTCAGTTTTTAACTTATCTGTTCAAATTTGAATCGAGTTCTTTCTGCACATATGCTTGTTAACCAAGATACAGTAGCACACTGAGATCCTCCAATGCTGGTAACACAGCTTAGAGGTAGCCGAAGGTTTTAAAAATCGTTTCGAAAAGAGTTTTGTGAAAAATAGTGAACGAGTTCATTCAACCCCCTTCTGAACTCCCGAGCTGTATTTCAACTATATTTTCGATCTAACAATTGGTATTAGAGCGAGGTCAGAGGTTTGAGTCTCACAAGAAGTATTTTATATACTTCTTGGGGGGGGGATTGTTGAGTTAAGCGTGTAAGGATGAGAGCAGTACTGGTATGGATGATCTCCTAGGAAGCTCTCGTACGTCAAGCTGTTGACGTAGTGCCGCTTGATCTGGTTAGCTAGGTGGGCTGTAAAAGTGTGACGCCAGATCTTAACGGGTAATAATATTTCTGCTGGGGACAGAACCGATGGTTCGGAAAAGGTAAGACTGATCTCTAAGGGAAATGAGACAGCACCAGCAGTTAGACACGTACTATTAAGAATAAAATTTAAGTTTTGGTGATAACAAATACAAGAACTCGAACAGATTATAGCGGCAATATTAAGAGCTAAACAGAACAACTTAGGACGTCGCAGACCAGCTCAGAGTGTATTGATCAGCTAAGAGTGGGCAGATCAGATCAGAATGGCATATATCAGCTCAGAGAATGTCTAACAGTTTACGGTGATGTATTTCAGCTCTGAGAAAGCAAAACAGTGTACAATGTTGCTAGCTCAGAATGTCGGAATTCAGCTCAGAGCAAGTCAAATAGCTCAGAACATAGGAATTCAGCTCAGAGCATGTCGAACAGTTCAAAATTTCAGATTCAGATCATAGCAAGTAGATTAGTTTAGAAAGTCACGATTCAGCTCAGAGCAAGTCAATCATCATAGAGAGTCACGATTCAGCTCAGGACAATAAGATCAGCTCAGAGCATCACCTTTCAGTTCAGGATAAGTAGAACAAATTAGAGTGATCAGAATAGTTTAGAGTGGAGCTTCGAGATCAGAACAACACTTCAGTGCAGAAATTAGCTTAGATCTAGAACAACGCAGGAAACATCTTAGAGCAGGAACAACACAGAGACCAGCTCAGGGCTTAAGAACAGCTTTCAATTTAGAGCATATAAGAATTCGATCAGAGCTTGAAGAGATAAGTCTCAGATTAGTATTGGTGTTATCAGTTTACAGAACAGTTCATAGAAACATCTTCCAGATCAGCTTAGTACTGTATATCTTATTAGACCTAGAAGAAGTTCGATTCAGTAGAGATCAGCTCAGACATTTTTGGATCAGATCGCATTAGTAGATTACAGTTTTTCTCGTAACATCTCAGAGGTTTCAAGCCTTTAGATCACCACTCAACAAACAGATCAGAGCTTACAAATATCAGTTTAGACGTGATTCTATCAGAGAAGATCGGATCCATATTGTGCTTAATTATTGGATGAATTACCGGATGCTACTTCTGGACCTCACGGTATCATTTCTATGATTTGGGAATGAAGAATGGCAAGATCTACACAGATGGAAAGTAAATCAACTAGCCGGTACAACAAATCATTTGAAGATTGATAGATCTGGAAATCTCTATATAAAGTACGATGAACAGAAGTGACGAACAATTCTTGTCATGACAATTAAAATTATGCGAAACCTTACTATTACGGTGCAGAATGTTACATCGCCCAAAAGCTCTCTGTTCATCATCATCTTCGTTACAACCATACTCTTAAAAGCCTTACATTTAATCATTTGAGTTGTAAACAGTCAGTGATATTGTGTCTTGATTGTAAATAAAAAATTGATTTCATAGAGAGTGTGAAAGCTTAAACATCTTAAAACTGTCGTATTTAAAGAACAGATTGCGCATCTGTTTCTGTTGTAGAAGTGCTAGGAGTTCTTGCAGCTTGCGAGCTGTCGGATCGGGTTAGAGCAGGAGCTGCTGTTAACAAATCTTCTTAGTGGAATCCTTGCTGTTCCAGGAAGAAGTGAAGACGTAGGAGTTTAAGCTCTGAACTTCCATAAAAAAACTCTTGTCCCTTTTACTTTACTACTCTTAGATTTATTTACTGCTTTCAGTTTTTGATTTATCTATTCACTGTTCAATCGAGTTCCTTCCGCACATATTCTTTGTTACTCGAGAGAACAGTAGCACACTGAGATCCTCCAAAGCTGGTAACACATCTTAGAGGCAGTCGAAGGTTTTAAAAACAGTTTTGAAAAGAGCTTTATCAAAAAATAGTGAAGGAGTTCATTCAACCACCATCTTCTGAACTCCGAGCTGTATTTCAACTGTATTTTCGATCCAACAAGTGGTATCAGATGCCAGGACCGGTACGCTAAACCAAAGATTAATTACTCAATTAATCATAATTACACGAAAGCATCAAATATGGGCTAAAAATTTTCGTTTGGCCTTGAACTGAAAATATCATCTCAAAATACAATCATAATCAAACTACGAATTTTAACTCAAAAACCCGAACATCAATAGCAACAACAGCATATAGATAAAATACCAATACAGATCCCCAGAATACAATGTACACATAGGGCATCCCCTGCTTCCATATATCAATACATATATATACTGGGACTCAAAAGGGGGATCTCCCAGCCGATGCTCCACTCGGTCAAGCTGGATTACCTGAAGATCCTGCAAAGACCAACACAGACCAAGGCAGCCCAAAAAGGGAAAATAAAACGAGGTCAAACCTCAGTACAAAGAGCAATATACAACAGCTATCAGATACACATGCAACATATCATGTCGTGTCATGCATGAGGGCTACCAAGAATATCAGTAATCAAGGCACAACGACTCAGCTGTGAAATCAATCTCAATCAATCAGCAGAATCCAAATCACAGTGACTCAGCTGGCTATCACAACTCAGTGAAGACATTGGATTTCTGCACACAGCGACTCAGCCGACAAATCGCGACTCAGCGATATCAGGTCTCAAGGAATACAGTCTCAATATGCTATGCGTGAATGCCAAGAAGAATCATGCTCATAACAGTGTATATAAATCACACGCATAAACAATTAAGAGCACATAATCACCATCAAAACCAGCAATTCAGGAAGATCCAATCGGCACATAAACACACAAACATAATATGTTCTCATGTTCATCTCAAGGCTGTAAGTACGAGCTCCATCCGAACCTCACCAGCAGCACGGTTACTACCTCACCAGATCTCACGAGAAAACAGCTCCAATAACCTGCACGAGTCTACTGCCCTTCCAGCTCGCAATGAAACTCAACAGAAGCTGCTTAAAAACTCAAATCTGTCAAGAAATCCAACAAATCAGCTCGTATCTAAGCTCGGGAATAACTACCACAGAACAAAGCTAGGAGATACCCGCTCACCCAGCTCGAACCTACACTCCCAGGCACAAAAACCAGCTCTAACAAAGCGTAAAAACGAGGTTTAACACTTACCCAAGAGCTCAAACGGAACGGGAGAAACTATCGGTCGGAAATCGTGAAAATGTCGAACACAACAACTAATACGAAGTCCCTCAGCACATCGACCCAAGGATCCAAAATGGTACCAATCTAATTGACTTGAAGAGACGAACTCAGCGCCACCAAGCTTGCTCCAAACGGCGGCGTAAATCAGCGGCAAATCGGAGAAATAGATCTCGGGTGAATAGTAAGGGTTTGGGGAACAGTATATGTCGATAACTCTTTGGAAAGAAGATAGATAATATCGGGTCTGAAATTTGGCTAAGCAGATTTGAGCATCTAGCGTGCACTACAGAACATACACACCGATCAGCTCTTGAATCCAACATATCTCGCCACGTCGATAGATCACTCTATTCAGCTTACTGCCTCTCAGCGTCAAAGCTGATATCGCCAAACGACTTCGCATCGCCTTCAACTTGGACAACCAAATTACACACACCCAGCGCTTGCCAAATCTAAAAACCATGAACCGTACCGGTCTACACCAAAATCATGAACTTATCCGGTCCACACAGTACCACCCGCTCATGCACTGTCCAAATACTACCTCCCCAACCAGCTTTGATTAGATCACGCACACACTGACCAATAAGAGCATCCAGCTCTAAGCGCCATGTATGCAGGTTACTCCACAACCAACTCGGGCTCAACTACTCAAATCTGCCCGCATCCAAAGCTGATTTCCACGAACAGCTTTGACAAATTCTCCACGGCTGGATACCTGATAACTAACAAGGAACGCTTCTCCAATTAAGTCCTGCTGTTTCCCCTAATCTGCTCAAAATATGCCATTAATTAAATCGGTTAATTATAGTCCTCACATCCTCCCCACCTTAAGGGATTTCGTCCTCGAAATCGAAAGGCAACTACAGATTAACATCGAAGGACTACCAGAAAATCACCAGGCAAAATACATAACTCTCCAGCATGTCTCAATTCTTATCGAAATCACTCACCAAGGTACCAAAAACAACTCAAATCACAAATCAGCAATCTAGAAGAATACCTGGATTGCTACTGCATATGCTCAAACGGATGAGGCCACTCTTGTCTCATCTTTTCTTCAACTATCGGTCCTTTAGCACATGGGAAGGATCTGGCTCATATTTACCTCAATATGGACACATCATGCATCGCTGCTAACTCAGCTGGCAATTGTAATCGATACGCCAAGGATCCAATCCTCTCAACAATCTCGAAGGATCCAACGAATCTAAGAGCTAACGTACTCTTAAGCCAGAATCTCATCACACTCTTGAAAGGAGAAACCTTCAGAAACACTCGATCACCAACCTGAAATTCCAAAGGCCTGCGCCTCTTATTAACATAACTCGCTTGAAGATCTTGTGCAGCCTTCATACTGCTTTGAATCAGCTCAACCCGATCCTTCATATGCTGCACAAACTCAAGGGTAGATAGTTGTCTCTCACCAACTTCTTCCCAGCAAATGGCGATCTACACTTACAACCATACAAAGCTTCGAATGGGGCCATCCCGATAGTCACTTGGTAGCTATTTTTATACGAAAATTCTATCAGGGATAAAGAATCCTGCCAGCCACCACTGAAATCCATAACAATTGCTCGCAGAATGTCCTCCAAGGTCCGTATAGTTCTCTCGATTGACCATTTGTCTGAGGGTGATAAGCTGTACTCATAGCCAATCTCGAACCCATCGCTGCTTGCAAACTCTTCCAAAATCGGGAAGTAAATCATGGATCTCGATCAAACACTATCGAAACTGGCACTCCATGAAATCTAACCACATGGGAAACGTACAGTCTCGCCATCTTCTTCATGGAACATCTCACGTCGTAGGGAATGAAATGGGCTGGCTTCGAAAGCCTGTCAATAACCACCCAAATCGCATCACATCCCCTGCTCAAACGAGGTAGATGAGTTACAAAATCCATGG
>KV010014.1:0-47317 GCA_001598015.1 Dorcoceras hygrometricum
TGACCATCGCGAGCTGAGTTGACCGCCGCGAGCTGAGTTGACCATCGCAAGCTGTGACGACCTGTGCTGAGGGGAGGGTCTCCGTGCTGATCTGCGCGATTTGGTCAAAAGCTCCGAGCTGATTGGGCAGACGTGCTAGTATGTGTACACTAAACCGGATCGAACCGATTCTTCCGAAACAGTACAAATGTTCACGCTTCGTCTTCCTCATGAAACGATGCAACTGTTCGAAATAGTGCAACTGTTCGAAACAGTGCAATTGTTCGAAATAATGCAACTGTTCGAAGCATTGCAACTATTCGAAATGACGTTACCAACCCTTATAAATACAGGCGTTTAGGCATCCGAGATTCAATTCATTATGCGTTATCCTGTTGTCTTCTGCACTGTGTTTGCCCTATGTTTCCTTGCGTACAGTTCCCGACTCAAAAACAAAGTTCACAAGATTTATTTTGTTCGCTGGAATTATTCAGTGGTGCTACACTTCGTAATTCGCAGATCGTTGTATCTTAGGGATGATTGTCGGAACGAGAACACTATATTATGGCAAATTTCCTCTTGTGTAAAGTGGACTTTTCTCGCCTCGACCAATCAAAACTAGTGAACTGTTGTTCGCCTGATAGTGAAACTAAAAATATTTTCAAATTTCTTTAGCCTGAAATAAGAATTTACTACTCTTCATTTTCCTTTATATACAAAGCTATTTATAAGATTCAAAACCCATATATAAAATAAAAAAGCTTTTATATTTGACGAATTACATTATTGGCTTCTTATATGATTTTCTTTATGTATATATAATAATAACAATTACAATATAATACGATAAAATAGGGTTAATCATTGATAGTACGAATATAAAGTGCTCCTAGGTTTGAGCGTACTTAGGAACTAAATAAATAGGTTTGCATATGATTAGCCATATTTTGGTAAATAAAAATATAATATTCCTTCGCAAGTGGATATAATTGGTGGAACCTCCTTTGCTTGATATAAACACTGCATACTCTAGGACAACTTCTACATATAGTATAATTGAATCCTAAAATATTTATTTTCAAGTATATTATATTATTAAAAAATACTTATCGTTCTATCAAAAGTTATAGTTGCTAGTAATAGTGTTACCAAAATTATTGTCATATTCCTTGAACTAGTATAAAAACTAAATTTTCACAAGATCAATTGAAGACCAATTGCCATGTTTTAATCAAAATATCACTTAACACCCTTCTTATTTCCCAAAACTCACAATAATAAAATATTAGCCACATATTGCATGCATGTCTTCACAGATAATATGGTTGATTACATTATATATTTGGAATAAAATATAAATAATTATGTCAGGAAACAATAAATTAATATTAATATTAATAAACAACTTGAGATTCATTTTTCATTTTTCATTTGAGCAATTTAATTTTTCAGGTATAGATCGTAGACATTGATGAACACAAGGGAAAGAAACCTAAGAATTGGAGAAGCTTTTATGAGTCATTCAGTCCTTCACTTTTGCAAGTGTACTCTTCACCAAAAAAAAAAAAAAACGCCCAAAAAAAAAAAACTCTATTTAAAACGATTATTTGAACCCAAAGATGTTTAGTTTTACCATTAATAATTAATAATGTCACATCATCACTTTTAGATAATATAGATAATGCATTTATCAATGTAAATGTCTGGATAACATTATATTTTTCTCCAAGAATATCTTTCTGATGAATATAGTAAAAAGGGATTTAAAGTGTAAAAAGTATGATGCAATGGTACAATGAATTCCTCACATGTCTATCATGCAATGTACCTAAACAAATCAGTGAACAAAAAAAATGAAACACAAGGACTTCGACATTCGTTTGTTTCTCCAATTTGAGCAAAATGGTAACGAGAATGTACTCTAGAGGGTACAAACTCGAGCATACATCATCTGTCGTAGCATTATAAATTCATCGTCTCTAACTATTAACAGAATCCTTGTCACATGTTCGATTTTATTTCATTTCATTGATATATTCCCACGGGTCATAAAAGAATATTTAGCGAGCTAATGTATATGTTTTTTTTTTCATTTTTTAGTAGTAGATAGGAATATAAAAACAAGCATTAAAATAGCCCTTCAAGCATAAGTTTGAATGGCATTTTCTTGCAAATTACCTCGCTTCTAACTTAATCAAGAGAATGTACGAACTACCCACTATATAGTAGTATTCATTGATACTTATTGCAACTCTCTATGTTCTCAAATTTTGTGATAGATATTCTTAAATATATTACAACTAGACTAATCTTAAAAGAAAGCACGATGATTACATAGATATTAACAAGACATGTGCAAAATAACTACTAGAGAAATATTAATATATCTATCTAAGTTATCATAGACTATTGAAAAACTAACTCCAGACGCTATTAATGAATGTCGAGATTTACTCTATCATTCTTTTAAATATTTAGCAAATAAGATATAAAAATATAAATAAACAACTCAAAAACTTTGCACATTCTTTTCTCACAGCAAATTATCCTATCTACTATTCATTATTTTAATATATAAATTCAATTTTTTAATATTTATAATTATATTCAAAGTTTAAAAATATTTTCATAATATATAATGTTTTTATTTATGTAAAATGCAACATCTATGTTTCTTGCATTAGTATATATACATATATAACAGATGAGGAGTATAACATCTCATGCATACGTGACATCAGTTATACCACGTCTACATATGAAAAGAGTTGTCGAGAAGGATAACATATATATATCCCGACTATCACGTGACACCATGTGATTGGACCAGCATTTTAAGTTCAATATTTTTGTCATGTTTTTTTTAAATTCGAAACAATCACATGATGACACATGGTAGTCGGGAAGTTAGTTGTGTAGATATCACAACCATATATATATATATTGTAGCCTAGCATCTTGATTAGTTGATCGTGAAAACTTGGTTAATCTCTAGAAGTCAAAACGACACAACGAATACTATTTAAACAATTGTTTTAATAATTTTGACTTCATTATATATCATCATTACTTTTATGCTTGTTTTGAAATTTCCATAAACAGAAAGAAGATTTGGGGGGGCCTAACTCTAAATTTAACCCAATCATTAAATTAACGTCTGAAATATCTAAATAGGAAGAATGGGCACTTTTAATAACTAATCAGACATGGTATGTTTTCCACGATGGTACCTACGAATAGGGTGCCATAATAGTACAATAATTTTAATGTTCCCTCATCATTTCTTTGATTTCTTTGAAAATAGATGCTCATAAGGATTGTAAACTATGCATAGCTTCTTGTTAGAACTAAATGCTAAAATATGATATATGTTGTTGATGGGTTATGGGCCGAGCTATTGATCTTTTAGGTTCGGGTTCAAGTCCAATCCACAAAGTATCAGGATAATTAATGGTAGTTGGGCCCAAATGACCTGATAACAAATTGTACATTAAGTCACAAAGAAATGAGCCCGCTCAGACAAGGCCCATGGATCATTCAACGCTATCTATAAATAGACAGCTCAAGCTGTACGTTTTCAATAAGCAACAATTGGTTCTTGAATTACTATAGCTTTCGAGCAACCGCTGACTTGAGCGTCGCTTCGCCGGGATGTAACTTTGCTTTGTGACGCAGGTAACAACCCACTCTAATCTTTCATTGGAGTCCTCGCAAAATCCCAACTTATTCGATGAGTCGTCAAATCGAACCATCCAATGTTTAGGCAACATCAGCTGATAAATTACCTCCAATCACTTGTTAAAGTCCTAGATATTTATTATAAATAATTGTACAAACATTTGACTTGTGAAATCATTTTAAATATTAAACATTGTAAAGAAATATTACATTGTATTACGTAAAAGTCTTAAATGTTCTTTCAACTTTCTGCGAAGAATTTGCATAAAATTCTAAAGAGGAAAAAGGCAAAATCCTTTAATTTTTCAACTCAGTGAGTTTCCTTTTCACTGCTCCAGAATCCAGCCACCCCCTCTACTTTTCTCTTGCAGTACACCCACCACAGCAGTGGGCAGGCGCAAATATACACACGAAAATACTCTCTCACACACAATATTATATACATATGTGTGTGTATATATATTATATGTAATACAGAGCAATTTGGTTTATTAATAAATTCTTGAAAAGATTGGAAATTTCAAACATTCACACCCTCCTGCTCTCAGAGAAATTAATGCACTCGACACAGATCACAGATTGCCATTATACGATTGGTTCTTGTGCTGTAATTATCTATATACTTTTTGCGGTAGCGGGTTCTCTTGTTTTGATACCCTTCTACGTCTTGGTTCGTTTTCCATTGAATCATTCTTTGTATGTTGGTTTTTCGGGTGATCCCATGGATCATTCGCATCGTTGAGCATATAAGAACACGAGGTTAATTGCAGAAAATGCCGGAGTGCTTCAATATACTGTCCCTGGCTTCTCGGAAAAGAGACGACTGATTTTGCAGTGTTTTGTGATTTGATATGGAATGGGTGGATGAAGATTTGGTGGGTTGAGCTGAATATCTATGTTATGGGTTGTGTCCTTGGTAAAACAGATTCCGGACAGAGAAAAGGTCGCCGGAAGGAGAAGAATGACGCACTGCGGAGCTCCGAGAACGAATCCGTGACGGCGGAGAATGACGCGGGGAGAAGAGGAAAGAAAAAGAAGAAGGCTATCGAGGAGGTTCTGCCGGCAGTGGACACAAGGTGGGTTCTTCCGGCAGCTGTGCCGGAATTTAAGCTGAAAACGGGAACCGCGGCCGACGAGTGGCCGCAATGGCTGTTGGAAGTCGCCGGCCACGCCATCCAGGATTGGAAACCACGACGTGCTAACACCTTCGAGAAACTCGACAAGGTAATCGCCGTAGAATCTTGTGTTCATTTCGTCTACTGATTAGCAGTGACGTCAGCGGAAAAGTACTTCCTTTTGTTAGAAATGTACAATATGTGGTAGCATACATTTCTTGTGCCTTTTTTGGGAACATTACACTTTAAAAGTTACTGCACGATGCAGGGCAAAAATTATATCTTTTTCCTTGTCAATGTAATGGTGGAATGCTACAAATCTTGATTAATATATTTTCTTTGCATTTTGTCTATTTATGTAGTGAGGTTTCTTCCTTTTGTAAAATCAAATAGTTTTGGAAGAAAAAGGTAGTGAATTGTATTGTTTAAAATTTGAAGTCTTGGGAGTGTTTTGGATTTGTTGTTCAGATTGGCCAGGGAACATACAGCAATGTGTACAAGGCCAGGGACTTGGTCACGGGGAAAGTAGTGGCTCTTAAGAAAGTGAGGTTCGATAGCTTAGATCCTGAGACGGTCAGGTTTATGTCGAGAGAAATACTCGTGCTGAGACGGCTAAATCATCCCAATGTGATTAAGCTCGAGGGCTTGGTTATATCGCGAATTTCTTGCAGTCTTTACCTTATTTTTGAGTATATGGAGCATGATCTCGCCGGCCTTGCTGCTGTCCAAACTGTCAAGTTCACCGAACCTCAGGTAAATAGCTCCCGAAGGAAATGAAAAGTATGCTTGTCTTTATGTTGGATGGGTTTAATCAAGCAGCAAACCGTTGAATGGTTCACAAATTTTGATGTGTCTGCTTGGCATCTAGGCACGTTTTACCTTGTATTTGTTTAATGTTGAGAGAGACTGTTTATTTGTCATCTGTTTGAATTTTTTTGGCTTCCATATCTTAAGGTAGTTCTAATTGCTGATGAGGGATCGTGCCTTCTAGTTTTGAGGTGACTTGAGGCATTTGGATTTTTTTTGATGAGATTCGTATTAGTTTGCATCATGTGCTTTTTGGATGCTATTGAATGACCTTTCTTGATCATTGGCCCCAAATTCTTGAAGTTAGTGGCCAATTCTCTCTAGTGGTAAATAGAGTGTCAAAGGTGATATGATATTGCCATTGAATAACACCTGTACATTTAGCAACTTGCTTTTGTCCTTTTGTAGAAGTAAACTACTATTCTCCCATATGTTTATTGGAGCATCCGGTGGTATTGATGACCCCTCTGTGTGACTAGAAGTTTCTACTTTTCCTTAGTAATGTCAAATATCTTCCCTTTTTTAGTTCAAGTAAATTGCTGGGTATTTGCACCAAATAGAGTTCATGTCAAAGGCTGGCTTATTGAAACAAGATCGAACTAGTGTTTTTCGTTTCCCAAAGCATGTAAATTCAGGAATTTTCTTGTCATATTTTCGAAAACAAGAACTTGGGCTTCATTTAGCTGGCATTTGATTTCTTGACGTCTCCTGGTACAGATCAAATGCTATATGAAACAGTTACTTTCTGGTCTCGAGCATTGCCACGACAACGGTGTCCTGCACCGGGACATTAAGTGCTCGAATTTACTTATAGACAATGAAGGGATCTTAAAAATTGCTGATTTTGGGTTGGCTTCTTTCTTTGATCCTCAACATAAGAAACCGATGACGAGCAGAGTGGTCACTCTGTGGTATCGTCCTCCAGAGCTTTTACTGGGGGCCAATTATTATGGAGTTGGTGTCGATTTGTGGAGTGCTGGCTGCATTCTTGCTGAGCTGCTTGCTGGGAAGCCGATATTACGGGGTCGGACAGAGGTACTTTAATATACAAATTTAACAACATGAAAACCATTATCATTCAACTTAAAAAAAACATTCTCGTGAATTTTTTTTATCTGCGCTTTTCTTTATAAAGTCTACTTGTGTGAACTCTTAAAAGGCATATCTCCGACGTCATATCTCCATTACATGTTTATTTATCTTTGTAGGTGGAGCAACTGCACAAAGTATTTAAACTGTGCGGTTCTCCATCCGATGAGTACTGGAAGAGATCAAAATTTACGAATTCAACTCTTTATAAACCTCAGCAACCTTATAAGCGTTGCATAACCGAGACCTTTAAGGATTTTCCATTATCGGCTCTGGCTCTTATAGAAAATCTTCTTGCAATTGATCCTGATTCTCGAGGCACCGCCACTGCTGCATTAAACAGCGAAGTAAGTTATTTTGAGTCGAAATGGGGAAAAAGTCCACAATATAGCTTTGTGAAGCATTTTCGTGATAGGGCTCTCTTTTTGTATATGCATGATGATAATTTTCTTGGAATCTCGAGCATGATTGTCATAAATTTCGAGGGGAAATGACATGTTTTGTTCGACCAGTTCTTTGCCACTGAACCATATGCCTGTGAACCGTCGAGCTTACCTAAATTTCCTCCAAGCAAAGAAATGGATATCAAATTGAAGGATGAAGAAGCCAGGAGGTGTTTTTTCTTGATTATTCAATCTTTGGACTATACTTTTGCCATTACTAGTCATGTGCTACAACATGTTCTTGTGTAGGAAACGACGTGTAGATGGGAAACCTCATGTTACAGATGGTAATAGAAGAACGAGAGTACGTGACAAAGTCAGCCGTGCGATGCCAGCTCCACAAGCAAATGCGGAGCTACAAACCAACTTAGACGTATGTCGAACTATTCTCTTTAATCCCTATATTCATTGTTACACTCCATATTTCCTCTTTAATCCCTATATTCATTGTTACACTCCAAATTTCATTGTTACCGAAGTTGAGAAAGAAGGAAAACCATATGAGTAGGTTCTATTGTGTTGCTCGGCGTATAGAACGCAAAATATTCTAACTTCATGCATCTTGATATTTTCCATTTTCTGCTTATATGCCTGATGCTGTTGAATATCTGTCAAGAACTCATTCATGTGATCATCTATATCGAAGGTCTTTCTGTTCTCATTCGAATAATGACTATTTTGTGCAGAGGCTGAGAATCATGTCCAATATTAAAGCTCAGAGCAAAAGTGAAAAATTCCCACCACCACACCAAGATGGAGCAGTTGGCCATCCTCTCAACTCATCTCAAATAGGTCCTGAATCATTCACAGGAGGTGATTCCTCATTCAGTTCCTCCATTTTCGAGACAAGGCCATCAAGATCTTTCCGGGACGTTGCATCAAAAAGTGCAACATCTGCAAGGAGGAAAAAGAAGAAGGAAGAGCCTCATAGAGCTCCTCCACGGAGATTTATCAATGCGTTTTATCCGTCCTCCATTAGTTGGTCGACAGATTTCATGTTCAGGAGCCGGCGAGCATCATAAATCGATCTAAGGTAGAGAGGTAAGCTCTCTGCAAAATTTTGGAAGCCATGTGTAACTTTGTATTTGTGTTTTGTGCACGATTAAGGCAGCCAGAACGAAAAGAAGGTGGAAAATTCTCAGTCCCATGTTTGGTGTACAGTCCTGATTTCCATGGCTCTGGAAAATTAATGTAAACTATGGCTGCCACTTTGCATTTATGTTGTAACCATTTTCATTTAATTCTCTTTTTTGGGGTGATCAGATTTAACGATACTCACACTGAGAATTAATTTTATTAGGCCAATTATTTCCAGATCACCGGACATCAATATCTCGGATATGGGACAAAGTATCAGAGTTAAGAGTCACTTGTAGCAAATTTGTCTCTTTACTCAAAAAATAACTAGTTTTATCAATAATCGATAATGATCGAAATAAAAAAGAAATCGGTTATTTCGGTCATTTTGTTAGAAAAGATTTGTGAAGGGTAGCGTCGCAGCACCTTAAACATGTAACGCTATGACGTCGCGCCACGACGCCAGTAAGTGGCAAGAAGTTGAGTCGACTCGTGGCCTTTGATTCGTGGAGAAGAGAGAAGAATTTGAGTTGAGCTGTGAGAAGAAGTTGAGTTCCGAGAATCGAGAGTGAGTATGAGAGATGAAGAATTGAAAATGAATATCGATCTCAATTGATTGTCGACACGAAGGAGAGGAATGAATTAGAATATTAGTTTATTTTTAAAGTATTAAAATTAATAAATATTATCATATATAAAAAAATATTTTATATATAATCGATTATTTCGATCAACCGAAATTTCGTAACTGAACCGAAATACCTGATTTAACCGAGTTTTCAAAAAATAATAACATTAACTGAAATAACCAAATCGAATTATTAAATCGGTTCTGTTTGAACGATTAATTCAATTTAACCGATAGTTTGCTCACCCCTACGTGTGACAATTATTTGGCCCTTCTAGGAAGAGGTGTGGGGCAACCAATATCACCCCAGTGTAATAATAGCAAAAGAAATGTAAATTATATAAACTTGCATTCAATATATAGTAATAGTAAGGAAAATTGTACGCAAAATTTGTGGGAAAACAATTCCACTCCATGGTAATTGACAATTTGGCATGACAATCGAGTCAGTTCACCACAATATGGTAAACTTAGGACTTCAAAACGGCGTCACTTTCGTGAATAAAACAAATCACAAAAATAGCACCAATACATTGGCACATTCTCTTTCTTCACAGAACTTTATTTCCGGACAAGTTTTCTTTTTGGTTTTACAAAGCTAACCGGCTCCACAGTCTTCGTCCAAAAGGATGGATGGTGGATGGGAAAACAAGAAAGAACCAATCGAGTAAAAGAAAGAAATTTGGACAAAAGAAATGCAGAAACATTAGAAGATTTTGTTCCTAGTCATTCTTAAGCAGTTGCTGCCAATGAACTTGATCTGTAACATGCCCTCTTTACAGCACGAACAATGTCGTCAACCTGACAAAGAGATCCTGAATCAGATGGCGAGGCGAGGTATGGAACATCAAAGAGCATAAGCGTAAAAACTGACATTTATATGTATATCATATATATAGTGTTGCCTTGATGCTTTCTGTACCCACTTTCATTTGGTTGATTTTTACTTTCAATTTCTCATGGACAGAATGACATGTAATAAAAAATAATCCACAGAGATATTTATGTCAAGTGTCGTACCATGATCTTGCAATCGCATACTAATGATTATAAATGTAGAAGATCATGCAACAATCAACTCTAGGCACACTCGCCTTACTCTTCTGTCGTGCGTTATCTTTAATATTGCCATGTTGAAGTTTAACTCAACAATATAAAGATCAAGAACCCGAAAAAACATGTTTGTTTTGCAAATATTAAGGTTTGTTCTACATTTTTGTAATTCTGTCTCGGATATTTAGGAGATCAAAGCACATCTCTCTGTCATTTTTCAATAGCATAACCTATTTGATAGATATTTTTCAATCCTTTTCTTCACAATAGAATTTATACGACATATGTGGCTGTGCACAAGAAGAAAATGGAGAAGCAAACCTGTGGGACGGCCATTCTTTCAAGATTTGCAGCATAGGGCATGGGAACATCAGCACCACAAATCCTCTCAACAGGTGCATCAAGATACTCAAAGCTATCTTCAAGAACCGACGCGCTGGAAACATGAATTAAAAATATCATTAGTACAGGTGATGGAAATCGAAAATATTATGATATACAAAGGAAGCTGACCAGATCTCTGCGCCAACGCCATGTTGAGGGTATCCTTCTTCAACTGTCACAAGCCTATTGGTTTTCCTAACTGAAGCATTGATTGTGGATCTATCAAGAGGGCGGATCGACCGAAGATTTATGACCTGCAAAAACAAAAGGAACACAACATAACTGAAGTTAAGAGAACAGTAGCACATGATATAGACAAGAGTGTATTTCTTTCACTGACCTCAGCCTTGATTCCTTCCTTTGCAAGAATCTCAGCAGCCTATGCATTTTTTATCAACATCAAAACCAGATGTAAACTTCAAACAGATCAATATTGCAAATTTGCAAATAATATTATCTGAAGTTGCCAAGTACGGTCCAATTAAGTTAAAAGAATTTAGAAACTACAAAAGACATCCAACATGATGCATTGAGTCAAACATATAATTCCAGCTTCGTTGTCATATCCAATATGTCTGGAACTTATCAAGAAACTTCATAGTTATGGTGTAAAAGTGTGTCAGTCATATACGGCTGTCAATGACTCAACTAAATTTGCACAAATTTTATGTGGTTTGTGACATTGATATTTTTTATACAAGAAACAAAACTGGAATTCTAGCCATTCGTGCAATAAAAAGCTACACAACATTCAATGTTGAAACTTGAAGCCACAAAATCTTTCACAGGATTTGTGCAAACCAAAACACAAAGTTCAATTCACATGCAAATGATATATTAATTTCAACTTTCCCATTCACAAATAGAATGACAGACCTGAAGCGAATAGTCAACCATCCTTGAGAAACAAGTTATAGTTACATCCTTTCCTTCACGTTCGATCTGCCAGAAATTTGACGAGTCAGGAGTATACATTTGTGAGATGCCAGTAAAGGCACGTTGAGGTTTACCTTAGCTTTTCCAATTGGAAGGCAGAAACTGGAATCAAGAACTTCAGCTGAGACAGGAAATGATGAACCATAACTGGAAAAGAAATAAGCCCATGACATAAATTAGACATAGACTGAGATTGATACAGATATCAAAATGAAGCATTGATGTAATACAACTCACAGCAATTCATTTTCAAGGAATACAACAGGATCTGGATCCCTGATGGCAGCTTTAAGCAGCCCTCGAGCATCTTCTGCAGAGTATGGTGCCAGTACCTTTAATCCTGGACATGAACCATACCATGCTGCATAGCACTGAAAGGATGCATAAGTTCATAGATGGAAAATAAACTGGGTACAGTGTAGAAAGATTCTTCCCGAATCAGATAATGTCGGAAGTGACGAATCAATGACAGAACATTTCATTTCGCACATAAATGTTATTACGAGTCCAATGCAAATGTCAAAAAAAAAAAAATAACTTCATAAATTCCCGTTCGAGGTAGGAAATAAACTAATGCTATCAACAGTTTAGGAAGCACTGCAGCATTCAAACATAATAAACAATACAATGTTATCATAGAACAACTACTAGGCAGGATCAAGTTGGGGCAACATAGGTTAATGCTAAGAAGTACAAGAATGAAAACATACTTTAAATCAGATGGAGATTCTTCTCACCCTTCATTAAAGGGGTAACATTGCTTCAGCAACCCAGGAGTTATAACCTGGCAAGGTGCTGATTCACACTATATGTTCAACATAAACTTGCAATCCAAATTGAAGCAAATTTTGTTTCTTTTGAAGAAGGATTTTCAAGGGGGCTTCATGAAAGATCTTCTCTCATGTTCTGACACATGAGCAGGAGATACCGCCACTCTTTATTCAGTTAATGGTGATTCAGAAGCAGAATCTTACAGAAGTTGGGTAATTTGACAAAAGCTTTCTACAGACACATCTATACAATCCTCTTCCACTCCCTCTAAGATCATTACAATAATAAAAACATAATAATAAGTGGTTAGACTTGGGTCTGAAGCAATACTGATGTGCTAATCAACTTGAGTGAACTATTCTGGTTGGCCTATTTATTTTCTTTTTTTTATGATGTTAATTGGTCCAAGAGTGTTTGCCGGCAGGGAGGGGAGATGTGAAGTGGGAATTCGAAGTATTTTCCCTCTCACTTCAGCACCAGAAGATAAACTTGATTCAGAGTTAACTCCTTGGTCTAGGTGGTGAGGTTACTTAAAGTAAAACTACTCTCATTCTACAACATATTTACATAGGCTTTAAAAGACATAATATCATGAATATTAGATGCACCACATGGCAAGGCTGTGTTACAATATATTATAATTATACCTGAGAATGTTGAGCACCAACACCAGCAGCAGCACCGTTCGGGCCTCTGAAAACAATCGGCACAGACATTTGACCAGCAGACATGTAATTTGATTTTGCAGCAGAATTAATGATGTGGTCAATAGCCTGAAAAAGGAAAGCCCATAACCTCCATATGTGTCCAAAGTCAGTTTCTTAAATAAAAAATTGAGATAGAACTGTTTCAATTCACAGAGCTTGCAATGTTTAAAAAAGATCCAGAAAACCTTTTGTCGCACTACCACCTCCCCGCACATTAAAAGGTAATAGCAAACCAACAAATCATCTCGCAGAAAAACTCTAAAAAAATAATAGCAAAACAAACACATCTCGCAGAAAACTCCAGTACTTCTATTGATGAATTGGACCATCGAAAGGATAATCCGTTCTACTTTTGAAGCACATTAATTGATTTATAGCTGATACTAGCTCTGATCACTAAAAAATGCAACGAAAAAAATGTTCTTACATCTACATCTTGGAAGAAACCTGAAGTAGTTTTCCTCAAAATCCATGTCAATGTTGCTTTTGACAATATTTATCATTAAGAGTAACATAACCAAAAGCAGTAATTTAAAATTTGTCTTAATGGGTTAATTTTTGTAGACTTTGCTTGTTAGTTACCAGTTTAACAGAATAGAAAAGTCACAAGTTAGAGCTCCATTAGCTAGATGATGGATATGATAAACACATACAGAGAGCCAGCATGCGATCCTACATGCACACAGGAACAACAGCCAAGAAAACCCACAAGTATTGTAATCAAAGAAATGAAATTTAGAAAAATGATTGAGAACTGAATAGAATAATTAAGTTTTTAACTTTTAAACTCAGTCTAGCCAAACATAGCATCAATGAAGAACAATGACCTGCATTGAGAAGTTGAAAGTCATAAACTCAATGACTGGCCTTAGACCATAATATGCTGCACCAACTCCAATACCAGCAAATCCAGCCTGCAACAATGAGCATAATTGAGAACGCCAGATTTTGCCACTCAATTCAATTCAAAAAATTCTTAAAAGTGCAGATAAAAGCCAACCTCGGTAATGGGAGTGTCAATAACCCTCTCAGGACCATATTTGTCCAAAAGACCTTTGGATATCTAATACAAAAACATTGTAAAATTATTCAAAATACAGAATTATCAGAGAGCATCAAATAGCAAGTCGCTCGGTGAAGAAAAACTCACCTTGTATGCACCCTGGTATTCACCAACCTGCATAAAAGCAATAAACAAGTTAACAAAGCATTGAGGAAACCAAAAACCAATCAAATCGGTATAAGTGGTATGTTCAGTCTCAAAAACCCTATCGAACTTCTACAATACCTCTTCACCCATTATAAAGACTTTGGGATCAGCAGACATTTCTTCATCCAGGGCCGAATTTAAAGCTTCTCGAACTGTCATCTGAAGAAGAGAGTGATATAGAATCGTTCACCATAACCAACACACATACCCAGAGAGGCAAATCTCATAACAGGAAGACCAAATCATTATTAAATTAATTGGCAAACTATTACATAAATGTAATACAGACCTCCTTTGCGGAGGAAGAGAAGGCCTTGGATGCAATCACTCGAATCCCTTGCTCCAAACTCTTTCCGACCAAAAAAAAAAAAATCAAATATAAGCCGAATAAATAACACAATTAAATCAAAGAAGAAAAAGCTGCCATTTTTACCAAAGGAGCAGGATTGCCTTTGCAGGCGACTCTTTGCCTTAAAATCCCCAACATGCTCCCGTCTCTTCACAACAATCCCTTAGTCACACAAAATTCACATGAAAAATCAAACAGAAGGCCAATAAATTCGTATGCACACGAGCAAATCAGATTTCCTTTTCTAGATCAAAATCTGACGCGACACACACAATTAACAGCATGACGATTTAAAAAAAAAATACAAATCCGTCAATTAATTAATACCTACCGAAACAACTAGAAAATGATTGAAAGATCAACAAGATGGAAAAAACAGAGAGCGAGAGATGACCTGGTTGGTGGCCTCAAGTTGGATAAATTCTCAGCCTTTTTTCCGATTGAGCCACTTCAGAGTTATATCACTGCAAATTGAATTACTATAATGTAAGTGCAATTTATATTTTCATTATGGTCTACATTATCTCTGTGTGTGTTCCGTTTTTTTTTCCTTAATTTACAAACGGGAGAATTTATTATTATGAGTAGATACAATGAAACTAAAGTAGGCTAATTCAGAATTACTAAGGTTTTAAGGTTCAAATTTGGATAAAATTATATATAGATGTAGGTAAACTCGAAAATTTTAAAAACTTAAAATTCAAGTTTGGTTTAAAATATTCAAATAAAATTTTGAAATATATTTAGTTATATTATATTAAAGCTCGTCAGTAATTTACGAACGTGAAAAGTTCGATTACATTCCGATTCGACTCGAATCTAGGAACACGGGGAACAAATCAAATTTTTTTGAGTTGGCTTGATTTATTTAGATCATCTCCAACCCTGCGTCAACACCAATTCGGTGCATGATTTCATATCCAATGGGGCTGCAATATCTCATCAAATTAATGCAGCCCCCAAAACCAAGCACCAAACTTGGCGCAGAACATTTTGTTATGCGCTATTTTGGTGTGCTCCTCTTACTTTTTTTAACTTTAAAACAATTATTTAATAAATTAATTTTATATAAAATAATTGAAAATATTAAAAATATTAGTAGTTAACTTAAATAATTAATTTGCCATTTTTATTAGATATTGTAATAGATTCTTTTATATATATTTTTGGAAATATAATTCATTTTTAAAATGTATTAAAGTTTTTTGATTAATTTTTAAATATTTATTTCACAATAAATAATGCAACATTTTAATTTCGACTGAAATATAAATACATAAAAGATAATTAAACGAGATAAAACATAACATAAAACAAATAACGTAGATTATCAAAGAAATTATGTGAAATATAACAAATAGAAAATAATAGTAGACAATATACCTTTTGGTGTAACTTTTGGTGTAAGATTTGAAATAATTGGTTTGGACATGAATGTATATTTGTATAGAAACTGCACCATTTTTAATATAAAAATTGTACCAAAATAGAGTTATGGTTAGGGATGGTCTTACACTAGAGTTCGGGACAATGTTCGAGCTATGATATGAGAAGCCTTATTTGGTGATGTCCGGAGCAAATGGGAAAGAAAACATTTAATTTTCTGAAGAATTGAATTCTAATCATTTAAATACACCTAAGTTAGCTATTAAAAATATGTTTTAATATTGAAAAAAGGGAACGAAGGTTTCTTTTCGACATTTTTATTTATTTACATTTATTTTTATGACTTTGGGGATTATTCTTTATTTATGGCACGTTTATGACATGTTTTTTTGGGGAATGGTAATTAAATGCAAATACAAAGAATAAAGGTGACTAATGAGATTAATGCCAACAGTATTCTTCTTCATTACTTGTTTCCTCTTTTAGAGAAACTGAATTCCACTTGGTTATTGCATGCTCTGAAATAAAATGCTATTTTTTTTTCTGATCAAAAGTGTGCTCAAAACGAATATAAATCCAAAATTTTGATAAGTGTGGTGTATAGTTATGGGTATACTTGTAGTTTATACTGTTTTTTTAAGGTTATCCTATTAAAGGGTAACCCCTATACAGGTCAGACTTTGGAACATACATATTTTAAATCGAGGGATATGTACGAATAGGCAGAGTTTGGGAGAGAGAATTTATATAACGGACTAAATCACAGAGCATGCCCCACAATTTCAGTGGATAATATGCTTCATACGAGAATCAAACCCGTGAAGTCGGAGAAGATATCCACACATCACCCTAAGTCTTACCAACTCACCCGTAATACTTAGAATTTGTAGTATATACTTTGCTTGCTGGTGATACAACATCTGATTATTTTATTCCCATTTTTTTTCCCTTTTGGATGCAAAAGTCAGCCGATTCATTTTTAGCCTCTGGGTTTTCGCAACTTTAATGGCTTTGGTTCAAGGTTGACTTAGTTGTAGCTAACTTTTCTTTATCCTTTACTCATATATCATTTATTTTTTTAAAAAAATTGCAAAACAGTATTTGCCAAAATTAAAAAAATATCATCATTGTTATATTTATATTTATATTTATTTATTTTTTAAAAAATCAATAAAATATTTTATATTTAAAATATTATTTCATTCACAAAAAACTCATTCTCTTTAATATTAAAACTTTAGTTATCAAAATTTAACAAATTAATATTTAATTCTCCTGATAAACTTTATGCCTTTTCATTTTTAAAGAACTATATAATAAAAAAATTTATGTTCAAAAACATTTTTTTTTGATAAATCATATATGAATATTTATAGAAATATTATAATTACTCTCATTTTCGTAATTACTCTCATTTTTTTAAACGAAGATGACATTATATTTATTAGTAGAAGATATGACTCATATTCTACATGATATAAAGATATCGTAATATGATTAATCTCATTAATCAAAATCCAAATGTGAGAAGAACTAAAAGCTTATTCCACCCTAGCTGGTGAAAAGTCTAATACTTTATTTATTTATTTTGCTAGCACATAGCATTTACATTTTCGATCTCATTTAAGGGTGTTAATGTATAAATGCTCGTGTTCAGGGCTTATATTGATTTAGGTGATAAAGAAAAGATTAATTTAGCTCTCTATTTTCCAAAGAACCCTCAACATCTTAGCCACATCCCTTTCACAATCTTACAACGTATGATGTTACAAAAATCTGTTTGTTGTACGATTCACATATTCATAGCCATTTCATATAAAACTATTTTCAGACGTTTTGGGCAGTTTGGACAGGTGTTTGATGGTCTGAAGCATGCAGAACTCGTGGAGGTGCCTTGTTGCGACAGTTGGCTACAATTACTTGCAATTACATGCATTGTTTCTTGTCTGATTGTATATATGCATGTCTTGAGTTGCATAAAGGCAATATGTATGAGTGTATGAGCCTTCTTGTGTGCAGACCTAGGTTACCTTTGTTATCTCTTGTATGATAGTGAACTCAGGTATTGCCCGTAAATTGTTATGCCATTTTATATCGCTTGAGTTCGTCGGTTTGTATTGGTTCCTTGTGAGTTAAAATCACTAAACTATACATAGTGTAAGGTGAATGTTGATTGAATCAGTTGGTGATTCAAGCCGCACAAGGTTGAAAAAAACAAGTGTGTCCGCTGCGTTGCTTATACCTTGTGATAGTGTATATATATATATACACAATAACCTGATATCCCGCGTAACCAATTTTTCCACCTCCTATCCGAATGTCACGTTACACCTCGTATCTGACTTTTTGTAAATAACTCGGGATGTGGCTGTAATAAGTACTATAATTAATCCTGGCATAGTGTTATAATCATCTGCTCCTAACACATGAGGCTTGACATCTACTTGTCGATCGTAATTACAAAAGAATCTACATATGTAATACTGGATGGCATCATACATCATATCAGATTGTGTCATCTCAAAAAGCATCGAATGCTTGCACCAGCCATTGTGAGCCATGCAAGTTCTGGTGGTGCAGTTTTATAGTATGGGATGCATAAAATACATTTAAATCTCAGCTTGAATCAGAAACGCAACAACTTTGGAAAATCTGTAACAAGATAGAAAATAAACTACATCAAATCCTTGCTACTGATTCATCATCGGGAACAATATCTGAAGACACCTCAGTTATAATACTAGAAGAATCAGAATCCATTGACGAATTCGAAGCAGAAGACGTCGAAGAAGAAGAACTGTAACTCCCAAGTCCAGCACTTTGCTCAATTCTCCCCTTATATTCACTTGTTTTCTTCATAAATAAATGGCACAAAACCCAATTTCCTATCGGAACCAAAGAGCCCTGCAAGTACATGTATCATAAAAATCAAGATCCAAAAGAACTTGAAAAATAGAATGACATGTAGAACAAATTAAAATCATACCGGCGATATCTTCTTCTTCTGCTGGATTGTACAAGCTGCTGTTGTAAGGGCAGTAACGCAGTATTCGTGCATGATCCAATCGGTTCGAGTATTCGGCCCCTCGTAAAACACCAGTGTCCTCTTGATCCCGACTAATGGCATCGTTTTCGAACTAACTATTCTCTTCCCTGGACCCATTGCCCTCCAGAAACCAGCACGAGTTGGTATTACGGCCCGCTCCCGGTTCCCATAGTTGGCTTTGTTGATGAAAAAGTACCTTTCTTGATCCGAATCCCCTACGCAAACGAAGAACAATCAGTTGCAGAGAACTTTGTTGTTAAAGAATCAAGAATGATTAACGTTAAAGAATCAAGAATGATCAAGAAATAATTAATTACCTGTTGGAAAACTCCAGGGACCTGAGCTGGAAATGGTGATTTCTGGGATGATCGAAGCAGGCAAAGGATATGAAAATATTTTCCGGGCCAAGTATTGAAACACAATCTCTTTATCTGTGGGCTGGAATCTGAATCCGGGAGGCAATTTGCTGGTAACTCCATCTTTAATGAAGCTAAACTTTTCCATTTCTGCGAAAAGATAATCCAAGAAATTTTCTCTGAAAACAAAAAAAGATTATGAATCTAAGGTGAATATGGCAAACGCAGCGAGGGATTTAAATGAAGCTGAGACTTAAAGAGTAAGGGTGGACGTGCATGGAGAGTTGAACAACTTGGTGGTTCTATATAAAGGAGTGTTTTAATGGCTTCTTTTTCACCTTCCCCTTTTCCTTTTGGGCAACCTTTTGTTTTAGAAAAATGTTGTCCATGCCATAATTTGCATATAAATTTTTTAAAACCCTAAAGCATATTGTTTGTCTGCAAAAAGATATGTAAGTATAATTATCATCCCACCCCACTCGAATTTATGAGTGAAATTTAAATAACTTATAGATATTTTATTGGTTAATCACTTTTAACTAGGAATAATCGTCAAAATAGTAATCTAAGTTTGCATATTTTATGTTTTAGTCTTACAATGTAGGTTTTATATTTTAGCCTTCACATTTTGTATGGACCTGCGTCGAAATATTTTACCATCCCGATATAGCAGTAAAAGCAAGACGTGTAGGTCGATCGACCGTATGAATATTTTTCGACATTATATTAACCTTTCAATGAAAGTTCACACTTAATGGATATGAGCACAAAAAGATGTACAATTATTGTTTCATTTACTCCATCCCATTTATTTAGGTTTGTCTGTATTTTCACACAACATTTATATTTAACAAAGCAATTTCACTTCTTAATGTTATTAAACAAAAAAATTAAATAGTTTAATATGTATTTATTATAGCATTTGGTTGCAAACGTGGACGGCTTCATGACCAAAGGCCAATGTCATAATTACTAAATGGATTGATAATTTTAATTTTAGATGTGAAATTATGGATGTCTGACATATAAAGCTAATTGTTCCACGTCTATCTTTTAATAAGGTTGGATTAATATATAAATATCAGAAAGCATGAATATATATTCCATCTTTATTTTGATTTTCATTTAAAAATTTATAGGGTTGAGAGCGAAAAAAGGGTGAAAAAGCCTAGAGCTTTGTGGTAAAGCAAATCCCTCGAAAGAGACATTGACTTGAAATGGGAGTGGATAGGTTCTTTCCTTCATGAGGAAGATGTTGCTTTTTTTTGTGTTCAAAATATTAATGGTATCAAAGCCATACCATAAACCTTAAAGGAAATTAATACATCATATATACTACAAGTGACACACCAATGAATTTGTGTGCTACAAAATATTATGACACATCATAATAATAGATATTAAAATCCCAAGAAATCTAATAGAATATTGAATTTTGTGTGTAAAAAAATAGAGTTACTAGATAGATTCAATCATTGAATAAGCTATACCTTTTAATCGCTAGTTCTACATATAGAAGTCGTATTGTTATATTCATATTATATTTACAATCGAGTATCTATATCTAATATATTTTCTCTATTATTTTTACCGATGTACCCTATTCGTTAAATATATAGCCAGTTTTAATTTTTTTTATTAATATTGTATCTTTTTGGCTAAATTTGGATTCGATGCCAAGGGATCTCTCAAGACAACAAAGTCAAGAATCTAAAATCAAACTCACTTGGCCATCATCATTGAATATGGTGGAAAGAAGTATTCGAATAATTTGAATTCTGAAGTTTTTTTTAACTGGTCAATCAATTTTACATTGGCATCTTGAATAAGCATATAGAGTCTAGAGGCCCAAAGCTAAATACTTACATATTTAATAAATATTTAAAAGTTATGTAAAAGAAAGTTTTGGTAGATTTGATTTAGGAAAGAGCATGTTAAGTATTCACTATTTATATAAAAATAAACAAATTTTAATCACAAATAAACATGTGCAAACAAACATAGTTATAAGTTATATCATCAATAATTCGGTGTTATCCTTATAATATATAATTCCCCACTGAAATATTGTGAGATATGCTTTGGGAGTTAGTTCGTTATATAAGTCCTCTTCCTCGGACCCCTGCCTACTCGTAAATATCCCTCAATTTAAAATCTATATGGATTAAGGAATCTCTAATCTATACAGTAGATTAACCATTAATAGGCTAACCTTTAATAATAATAATATATATTTATAAGTTGTGGGCTCAGTTTACCATTATTTCTGAAAAACAAAATCAAATTCGGGTCCAATATGAAGCACCTGGCCCAGGCCCTAAACTGTATAACCAGTACTGTTAACCCCTGTCGTGTTCGTGTCACTCAAGTTTTGCTAGGGTTTTTGGGTTTAAATCAAAGCTTCGGTTTTTAAATTACTAAAAATAATTTCTTCTTCAATGGATTCTTCAGGACTAAACTCGCCCGAATTACAGAGGTTTCTGACTGTAAGTAACTCAAACTATTATCTTTTTAAATGCGTGCGTTTGTTTGTTTAGTTCATTTTGATTTTGTGTATTGAATCTAGATTCGAATTTTTTAAAGCCATTTTTAGGAGGCTGTCGATTACTGTAGCTGCGAGGAATTACTTTGGGGTCAATTTTTTTTTTTTTACTTTTTTTAATTGAATTTTATTTGCGTATGCTTGTATTTGGAGAAATTTATGAGGTTTTATCATTTTAATTTGATGTCACGGATTGATATTACGATGGCATGTTGAAGTCTCTGTAGTAATCTGCAGGTGCATGAAAAAAAACTTGACTATTGTATGAATTTGGTTTCAAATTACGATTTTTGTCAATGTTTCTGTTGTGAGGTTCTTGAGATTGCAATTTCAATAAATCGCTAACCTGTGTAAAATTCTGATCATGTTTTTTAGGGAATATGATGTTTCTTTTAATAATGTAATTCTTTGAATATACAAAGTTAACAGACCATTGCATGCACGAATAGTGGCTTATTTTGCTTGATGATAAGTTGGTGGATTTGATGTCCTTAAATTTCACCTTTGTTTTGCTTCTAGGTTGTCTCGTCCCAGGGATATTAATGGTAGAGTTGTTTTCAGCCTTGGATACTGTTTAGTTAAATACTTGTATCATTAGGAAGGTTTTGGTGATTTGTTCCAAATATTTGCTCTTTTGCTCGATTTACCTCATTTTGTTCTATCTTTCTCACACCTACCATTTTGTTCAATCTTTCGCACCCCTACCATTTTGTTCTCTCTTTCTCACCCCTACCAATTTTGTGTGATATCCATATTCTTTGGTCCAAATTCTGTTGTGAGTTTTTACATCTTTATTTACTTTCTGATCACGTTTTGTTGTTTTCGTCATATATATACTTGTATTTGTTATTTCCTTTTAAACCTTGGCCATTTGTAAGCTTTTACTGCTCAAAATAACTATGACACTGTGTAGTTTAGATCACTTCTTCAATGCCATCTAGTCAACTTATCATGGTATTTTAAGAAGTTTGCCGTGTATAATTTATGGGCATGTCTGGGTATGGATTAACAGTTCTTTGTCAGGGGCTATTGAGCTATAAGTTTGGCCCAATTAAGATTCGTGAACAGCAAAAGACTAATTGTAGTCCGTGATTGTTTGCTGCATGTCGTTTTACTAATACAGAGCGTTCCACTCTGTCATCGATTTTTTTTGGGTAGGTACTAAATTAAATTATTATTATTACCAAAACCCATATGTGCTACTTTCTTCTTTGAGTTGTGGACATGATATTTGTTGATCCTATGTGGTAAGTCTCTTGCTGATGGACTTCCCAGTTAACATTTGATATGTCCCATGGATGAATCTTTGCAGCAAGAAAAAGAGAAGGCCATGGTTAGTGAAATGATTGGAAAGCTTACATCCGCGTGCTGGGATAAATGCATCACCGGAACTCCAGGAAGCAAGTTCAGTTCTAGTGAATCCACTTGTCTCGCCAATTGTGCTCAACGCTACATGGACATGAGTCTCATCATCATGAAACGTCTCCAGCAGTGAAATGAGGCCAAAGATTTATTCTGTGTTTGGAGGAAGTTTGTTGAGTGTTGGATCTGGTGACCGCACCTCCACTATACGATGAAGTTGAGCAAGTAATTCACTGCATCTTGGTGATGTTTTTTACTTCAATAGTCTGTTATCATCAAAGTGTACCCTTGATTTTTCGCGTTGTCGGCTATTCTTGATCCAGATGACCTTCATGTGTTAAAAAGATTTATTGATTTTATGGACAACTGTTTTAAAGAAATAAATAATAAGATCAATATTCTTTTAGCATAATAAATTGTTCTAGAAAACATAACAAATCTAATCCAACCCACACCAATCAAATGAACGGCTAAATAGGTATCTATCTCCTTATATGTATTTTGTGTACATATGTAAATATATATTTCTTGAATTTTTGGTAAGTTTTTAAGTTAGTTCTTGCCACCTAGAGGATGCTTCGTTCTTGTCAGAACCAATAAAGATTTCTTTTTCGATTCATCCCGACCTCGTTCAAGTATTGTTTTTTTATGTTTGTTTGTCAAACCATAAACATAGTGTTGTGATACACTACAATTATCCCATTTATTTCACATTTCATGACAAAATTATTTTCCGATTATTTTAATAATCACTTTCTGAGAAATGAAAACGATACGAAACACCATTTTGACTCTCTAGTAAAAGCTTTTGCACCCTAATTGAGTACTAAAATCTAGAGTAATTAATAATTTTTATTGTACTAATAAATAATCACAAATAGTCTACTGTATCAATTTTTGAATATCTTAGTTAATTATAGTTTGGACCCACTCGAATCGTATAGAAAATTTTTTAATGACCAAAAGTTTCTGTAAAAGTTGAACAGATAATTTACAATTTGCAGAAAATACTGACTCTAATTGTAAAGGACAAGTTAAAATCCGAGAAATGGAACATAAATTATCATAGCCAAAAAATTTGTCTCTGGCATTTACCAAGCTCACTATACAATTTGTAGAAATTAATTTAGTAAGTCCTATCTAATTTAATCTAAGTTATCTATAAATTTAAAACTAAATATATATTATATTTAATTTATAGTTCAAAAAAGGCTTATAATTACTAATTTTATTTTTTAAATTAAATAACGTTAATATTTCCTGCAAATTTAGAGGACCGTTTTTTACCATAAATGTGCATACACACTAGTTTCTTCCTGTTCTGATATGATTTTCCTTTAGTGATAGGCATTATATAAAATAGTAACATAAAAGATTGAGAACCTCAGAAAGACAGGTTATTATATGAGTATAACCACACTTGTCTTAAAAGAATAACATATACACAATTTACCACATCAATGACAATGATCAACATCAGTTTCACCATCTTCTACAAGCGATTTTCCATGCTCTCTACGGTAGAGATTTCAGGCCCCATGGAATTATCTCGTCCTATACCCTCGTCCCAAGCCGCCTTGTTTGGTCCTCTTCTCGCATTTGCCGAGCTTGTGCTAACAAAACTCGAGCCTAAATCATGTGGCAATGGCATCTTGGATTTTTTCTGCACTTTTGCTCGAAAGTTGTTCTTTGACGGAGGAATACCTCTGCAGAATACCTCCAAGAAGTTGTGAACTATCCCTCTGTTGTAAGGATTTGCATGCCCATTGTACCGGTATCTGAAATTCTCATAAGTTGACTGCAGTAAAAGAACAAGATATTGGATTACATTCGTGTCAAAACGACAACGGACACTAAAAATTTCATCCCTTTTGCAAGATTCTGGTCTTATTTGAGATACTCCAAGGAACCTTGAATTACAGAAAAATCTAAAACCAGTGAAGACCAATGTGTTACCTGGTTTGTACCAATGAGGTAGAGATGGAAGATAGATAGGCCGCCAACGAACCATAGCGCTAGAAATGTATAGATAATAAGTGCAATGGAGGCCGGAGTTTTGCCCATGGCCTTGATGAACGTTGTCTTCTCACTATCGATTATCTTTCTAACATAGACCCAGCAAAACCCGTGTACGTATAAGCAAAGAAGTGACGCCGAGAAGATAAACATAAAAAAGAACCGATAGTTTCTCTGCACCCACAATAAAACAATGGTTCAAGAACATTTGCATGAAAACAAGAATTAAACTCAAGAGTAAAAAATGAAGGCATATCTGCTGCAATGATGTCAAATCAAAAAATTTTTATTTGAAGTAGTCGAAACACCACGTTTGATTTATGTCAGACTAGCAGCTAGGATAAAAAGGGCAGCTGCTACTACCAAATAGAAGTTGTATCTGACTTATTTTGTAGCTCAAAGAGATGCTTACTAATCCGATGCATTGTCCAACCCAGGGACAGTGATGATCAAATCGTTCCACACAGTTGTCGCAAATCGAACAATGCGAACAACGAGGAGGCCTGTATAGCATACAAGTGTCACAGTATTTGACTTTCACTATTACGCCATTAACGACTACATCTTTTGTACGAGGAAAACGTGGCAATTGATCTATCCCGAGTTCTGCATTGGATTCATAACTTTCGAGTTCTGGAGGATGATAATTGCGAGGTATAATACCAGGATCTCTTCCAGAGGTCACTAGCAGAAGGACTAATACCTGCAGAAGGTATACAGCAGCCAAATGTGAAAATCGAGCTCATCTCTTATCCAAAAGGAACAGAATGCAAGAAAAATGACTAGACTACATTCTTTATCAACAGACAATTTATATGACAGTTATAAATGCAAGAAACAACATCAATCGAATTAAATTTCATCCCTCGGAAATAATATAAGAAAATATTATTACTACCTTTTGTGACGGGGAAAGCTCAAATTTGTAAAATACCTACTTTCTAAATTGCCACACATAGTTCAACCAACCATAAGTATACTAGAGCGCGAAAGAAAAGAAAAAAATAGAATGAGAACATAAGTTTTCAAGTCATGTTAGAACTACAAGTTAAACATCACTTGCAAAAATTTCACTTTATTCTTAAACAAAGAACTGAGAAAAATCAAAACAAAATCGAGCCTCACATATACCAAACCAACAGAAACAAACATAAATCTATGAAGGAGAGGCTTACATATACGGTGAAAACTGCACATACTACCATAACCGAGATCCCCCAATCGCCAGAAAAGTCGTCCATTAGTTTTCTGGCTACAAAGACACAGAAAACAGCAGCAGGAGCAACTATCAAGAATATTGAAAGGAAAACTGATCTCCCGTCTGGCCCAAAAATGAACCTTCCTCCAAAGCAAAATTTCTGAACAAGAAAACGACCAACAGCCAATTTTAGTAAAAGTCGGTTAAAACATGTTTCGATGGTACTCTTGTCGAGAAACAAAGTGAAATGATCATCCCCAGCATGCAGAATACCGATTTTCCACCAAATTTTACATGTATATTCTTGGAAATATTCCATTCAGACTGTTCAATTTCTGTTGCAAGTTCATTCAACCAAGAAAGCTATATCACACTCTCAGATTACAGGCAAAATACAAGAAGTAACATTTTCATATGTATCTTGCGAAATCGGGACATTGCAAAATGAAGCTCCTAGAAATCAAACAGATCCATGTAAAAAGTACAGAAAAAAGAAACATCTCAAACAATCCGAACATGAATGCAACAAAATCTGATATAAAATCAATTCCAGAATAAAGTATCAACTAAAACGATCTTAAATAATCGAAAGAAATTCATGATGATCACAAAGATCTTTTCTTTTTCTTTATCGATCAACTTTTCCCTCGAATCCCTAAAAAACCCATTAATCTTTTTGCCAATAAAAAACGAAGAAAAGAACAAGCTGCAGAAAATCACATTACTGCCTTCCCAAGCACGGTAACTCCTGACCAACTCCGCCGCACCCTCGGCAGCTCCTGGCTGGGGCTCCGCCGGCGCCACAACATTCATATCTGCTCCTCACGACTTTTTTTTCTATCTTTTTCAGCAATTTATTCTCTCTGCGTGTGTAAACATCAGATGAAGAGAATAGAAGCATGGAAGAAAGGAACAAGAGCGAAAAGTCAACGAGAAAAGACACAGTAACAATAGATATGTGGAGTTGAACATTTCGCTGCTTCGAGCGCGTTGTCTTTTTACCTGCTGGTGGCCAGTTGACTTTGACCTCTATGACGTCAGCTTCCAGCCACGTTCAATTTTTATATTAATTTGGATAATGTAAATCGAAATTGAGTTTCGTCTGTATTATTTTATTTATGACACATGTAAGCACCATATAACCACGTCACATAATGTCGGAAATATGATCAAAATCACAAAAAAACAAGAAAATGTTATTTATTCAAAATCTCAAAATAAATTGAAATTTCAGATGAGGGATTATCCTCTAAACTTTTGTCCTGATTTTAGAAAACATGCAAGAAGGAACACATGAAAACCATTAACATTACAAAATATCTTAATTTTTTTGTCAAATAAAAAGAACAGATTTAAATTTTAAACTAGTCAATCTATTTATGCTTGATGTATTGGTATGGTGGTTTTGATAGAAATTCTTTCGAAAAAACCTTGTTCAATTGATTTTAATTGGCCACATACTTTGCATGATATATCAATAAACGTTTTATTTTTCTGCATTTATTTATTTATTTTCTTAAGTTTAGCCTATTAATGGACTAACCCCTATATAGGTCAGAGGTCCCTTAGTCCATACATATTTTACATCGTGGATATACACGAATAGTCAGGAATCCGAAGAGAGTACTTAGATAACGGACTAACTCCCAAAATATGCTTCACATGAAAATCGAACCGTAAAACAGAAGAAGATACTCTCACAAAATCTATCAACTTGCATGTGCATCTGGACCGCCATTTATTTATTAATCTCATGGAGTATATCAAATGTAAGAAATGATATGGTGGGCACCCAACATGGGCACCATGTGGACACCAGGCTCACGTGACACTTCCTGGTGCTGTCACGTCAGTCTGGTGTCCACATGGTGCCAATGTTGGGTGCCCACCATATCAAATTTGTATCAAATGTATTTGTAATATGATCAAATCCTAAAGCTAGTTTATCTATGGAGTCACTATCGTGGATTTCAAATATATTCCAGTCATTTCAAATCCGAATCCTATATTCCAAACACAATCTGGAATTGCTTCAAATACCATTCTTGAAATGATAATATTAATATAATTGTATTACTCTTGCCTTGCAAAAAAAAAACTTATAATAAAAAACGTTGGATGCTCCATGTCAATCAAGATCCTACAGTTACATGTCAAGCCTCACCTCAAAATATATCTGCACTATTCCTACCCAACAATAAACTGTTGAACTTGAAGGATAGATTTCACCGATGCTGGTCTCCCTCTAACTTCTATCTGTATGTATTTTGTCGTACCATTGGCACGAGAACGATCCTCGTTTCTTGAAGGCAAAAACATGAAAAACCTTGGATCGACCATGTCAGTTAAGCCCACTGGCAATTACAGTTCTAGCTTCACTGCAAAGGGTATCTGGATTGTTTCCAACTATAGATGGGTGAACAATAATTTTCATCGATCCTGGATTCAATCTGCCCTCAAATCCTGGAGGCATGATATCACCTGTTCCAATCAGGCTAATGGGAACGATAGGTACTCCAGTCTTTGCCGCAACGCTGAATGCACCTTTCTACATAAACAAATCATCGACACAATACCACAAACACGTAAGAGAAACAAACATGACCAATTTTATAGAATACACAATGCTTGTTGATGTAATAATCATAGCCTGGCAGGTTGACACACTGAAAATTGATCCGAAGTTCCATATGCATTCAAGAACACGTACCGTATTATAAGTTTATGACATGAAAAGTCATCAGAAACATCCATTATTTTTAAGACTATTCATTTGGGAAGAATTTGACTGTGTGAAACTCAGTATTACTTGAGCTGAACACTTTTCTACCTTTAAGAGAGGAAATATATCATTCCTATAAATTATTCTTAGCCCCGTACAAACATATCATGGACATTTGTCACAACAATTTAGAGCCCAGATGCCTAAGTTTGAGTAACAATCTTAGCAAAAAAATCAGAGTGGGCAATAAATTTACCTTAAAAGGACCTAATTTTCCATCTTTACTTCGAGTGCCCTCGGGGAAAAAGAAAACTGATGCCCCCTTCTTGATAAGCGACATGCATTGCTTAAGGCAGTCCTATATTCAGTGCAAAAATCAAGTCACTTCAAGTAGGACGAGTAAATAGATGTCAGATGGTAAATAAATACTTAAAAGCTAAGAGATTGTATAATGGAATGACATGATTAGAGTGAGGATATCTCCATTTTCACAGAACTGTAGATGATTGCTGTTTGTCAGTAGTTCGACTGAGTCAGCAATTAACGACTTGTAACAACATGAAATAAGATTTTGAGAAGAGTCGTACAAACTGACTCTTGCTATCCATGCGCTTTAAAGGTATGACGCCGAGGAGAAACATGGCCCATCCGATAATTGGATAGAGAAAAACTGAAGTTTTGCTGATGAACTTGAAACATTTCCCAAGGGTCAGAAGAGCATATATGTCTAAAAAGCTTTGGTGATTAGAAACATATACAGCAGGAGTATCTGTTGGAGGCAGATTTTCCAATCCTTCATACTCAATCTTGACAAAAGGAGCAACAGTAAGAAATGCCCACGTTCTGGCGACGAGATAATGCGCTTTTCTACGATATCGGTCGAACATGAGCACGAGAGGATGTTCAAGAAGCATAGGCACAAACAAAATGATTGCAGCAACAGTGGTTACAGCATAAAAGCAAATTCCCCTGACCTTTGAATTCAACCAAAGTTCTAAAAATCCGAGGTTAAAAGTAAAAATGGTGAGAACAAGGCTAATAAATAAATTCAAAGAAAATATAAGCTGAAAAGTACAAGTAAAACACCTGAAAAATCATATATATTTTGAGTGGATCCAGTCCCTGCAAGTTCAGATCTAACAACTACATTTCTCGAGCACCTGCCCTGTCTCTGACCACAACCATGACATGTAATATTGGAGTCTGGTTCATCGTACAAAGAGCTCTGAGGTAGATGACAGGTCCTTCTCAAATCACATCTTGCTTCATGTGGAAGATAGCCTACATGTTAGCATGGACATAAAACAGATCCATCACCTATCCAGTTTACAGTTATCAGAAGTCAGAACCAGCACGTATCCAGTTCCCATTTTAACAGAAGTCGGAACCAAGACATATACAAACATTTTACCAGAACCAACAGTGAACAAACTCATAATCTTAACATTACAGCTAAATAAAAGTGAATTGGATGTTGTACTCAACCTTATGTATTGACAACGCAAATAGAGCTAAATGGTGCGGCCCATGGAATGATGTGGATATGTAAATTGTCTTAGTCAAGACAATTCTTTTGGAGTTATAATGCCGCTAATGAATTGTTCGAAGATACATATGAACATCAAACTAAAAAGTTAAGGCAGAAACTGATTTCTGTGAGTATCATAGTACCCGTCTCTAGAGTAGTAGCCACAAATTGAAAAGTTTGTTCTATGCAAAAGTTATTACCATAAAAATTATTAAAACTGGCCTAAAAATAAATACATTCCTTCTATCAACACATACTCAGTAAATTGATGGCCGACCATCAATTTAATTTCTTGCTGAAACCTATTCAAAATTTGAAATAAAATAAGTCCACTTTCAAGACGATGAGCACAATAATAAAACATGAAACAAGGGAGAAACGAAAAACAGAATATCTTTCCAGCAGAACCTACGCTTTTCACAGGTAAGACTTTATAGTGATCAGATTATAATTCGACAAGAAAATGAAACCTCTCACAGAAAGATATGCCTCAAGGCTAGAAAACACCTATTCAAGAGGCTAACAAGCAAAAAATAAATTCAACATCGACTCACATTTTCTTGAAAATCTCTGATTTGGTTGTTTACTAGGACGAAAGCATCCAAAGCAAGATCCATGATCAGAGCCCAACTGTTTACATATCCATTAACAGAAAAATCTCATAGCGTTGGAATGTAAAAAATTAGAAAACTAAGCCCCTAGGATGCCCTGGAATACATGATGAATCCATACAAACAATCCTTAACACTTAAACCTTACGTGACTTATTTGCAACATTTATTCCCAGGCATGCACATTCCTTGGCTATTACTGGTAACTCAAATCTTTCAGTTCTGTTAAAATCAAATCCAAAAGCAGATACTTGGAAGAAAGAATCACAAAAAGCATCTGGTTTTTACAATTTTCCATAGGGGCAGGTGGGAATAAATCTACTCGTGGGCACGCAAAATTTACAAATCCTGATGCACTTTTTGGGCGAAAAATTGCAATTGTTGTGAAAAAAGCAATCAAGATGAAATCCATCACTCCAACTGATATGTAACGACAAGTTCCTTCTGCAACCAATATATCTTATCTAAGGAAAAAGTTAAAAGTAGAACTCACTCATTAGACATAAAGAAACCCAGAAGTCGGGAACTTACTGATCGACTAGGAGGAAAGAACCCATATACCCTTTTGACTACAGTACAAGAAAACAAAAAAAACTCATAAAATTGAAGCAATCAAACAGCACATATTGATCAGATTGTCGCGAACAGAGAACTCACGAGGGTAAATTGGATACGACGATGAAACCGCGGGGAAGTTGATACGGCTGAATTGCAACGACAGCTCCATTCAAGGGATTACGAGACTCTGGGTAGCTCACATTCTCTTGTCAAGACTTCTTGATCATCGCATAGAGAATTGTGCCAAAGTTACTTTTTTCTTTTTTTCTTTTTGTGTTCTTCCAGTTGAGATGTTTACAAAATATTGGATAGACTTGACTTATAGGATGTCGTATAGTCGATGGAAATGGTGATGGTGCAAATCTAAAATTGTATTTCATTTTCAATCTTGGACCCAATAATATTATTTTAATCATTTAATTATCTACTACTACTACTATTACTACTATTATTATTATTATTATTATTATTATGAATCAATTTGTTCAAATATAATTTGCGTGTTGTTATGCGTTTTCAAAAACAGATTAATTGTAAAACTACATTTTAGAAAATATCTCAGTGAACAACCATCATCATTATATTAACATTTATTTTAACGTTAAAAAATTATTGGAAGTAGTTTTAAGTTGCAAGTGGATTGATAGATTATAGATTTCAAATATGTTATTATGCTTTTGTTGTTCATAAACTTTGTTAAGATCAAAAGTTTACTACTAGGTCAAAGTTATAGTTGTTAATCAAGACGTAACTTTATTCCTTACAATTTGACAGCATAGAATGCACCTATTGTGTATGTTAGGATTGAGTTGTTAGGTCTATGAGTTTAGGGAGTTGTATATCTAACTGCTTGTGCTTTCTCATTTTTTTAGAGATCAATTTTACTCTTTTGTGACTGTCGATCATATACTCAGCAGATATAGTATTATCAGTTAAGATCTGGCGGTTCACTTTTACAGTCCACCTGGCCAACTAGATCAAACGGCGCACCGTCAACATCTTGACATATTAGAACTTCTCATAGGTCACTCATCTCAATACTTATCTAACACATGTATGCTTAACTCAACAATATCCTCCCCAAGAAGTATAGAAAATGCTTATTCAAAGACTCGAACCCCTGAACTCACTCTGATACCACCTGTAGGACCGAGTGCTTGTCGTTTTACCAAAACTTATAACTCGTGATTATGGTGTAACTTCAATCTTTTAAACCGTATAATAACTAAAATGTCATGGTTCGATCGTTCTACCTGACAGAGACAATTATTGCACCCCAGCAAAATTTAAAATCCATTTTCATATTTATGTAGTGTTTCATGTTAATTAGAATGAATTTCAAATTTACCAAAAAAATTTGTAAGTTGAAATATTTGTAATTAGTTACCATTTGACTCGAGATTTGGGTTAAAGTATTAAAATTATACCGTCCTATACCATGTTCGTTTCAAACACTATTCATATATTTATTACATATTATTCAAATAATTAATTATTTATCTTATATCAATCAAATAATTAATTGCTTTATTTCATATAAATTAAATCATCAATATAATTAAAATATTGCCCTCGTATCTTTATATTTATATATATATATATATAATTAAAGAAGATATGCCGGTGTTTTATTTGAAAAGACGAAGAAGCCATCGTTTTCCGAATTGGTCTTGTTTGGTGCACTTGATCGTGTTTATACATATAACCACGTATTGTTTTCTTCCTCCACTTTTCGACCATGCTTGATGAATTAAATACTTTATTAGTTTCTTCTAGAAATCCGATTACATATAAAAATATTGAGAACTAAATAAAAGAGAGCAACCAAATTTTGTGAGTCAACGTGCCTCGATATATTCCCATTTTGTGTGTTAGGCCAATACTTCGTCTAGGCTGCAATTAAATAAGGACCACAAGAGTTCAAGTATAAATTTCAAGAAATAATTAAAGTTTAAGAGGGGACGTGCAGTTGAGGAACAATCTTAAAAATAATTAATACACAAAACGAAATAGCAGAGAAAATTATTATTCCACGTTAAGGTTTATTGTTTATGAATTCTTTTATCTTGAAATACATACATACTAGTGCACGGAGCACATACGTTGCATGTGCATAAATATAAAATATTACATAATATTAAAAGTTTTTCTAAGCCGGATATAATTATAAATTGTTTTTTTAAAATTTAAATTGTTAAAACATGAGATAGTGGATAAAATAATGGATAGTGATAAATATGGGGAAATTTGAGTCATTTATTTACGTTATTGCACTTTAAAAGAATGGTAAGCAAATGTTGAAATTCATTAAAAATGTCAAAATTAGTTTCTCTATTGGTTTACCTATAATATATATTCGTATCTATAATTCTTTAAAAATATATATATTTGTACACATATATATGTTCTATTAGCATCAATAAATTATTAACGCGGATCCCTGTTCTATAATTTTAACCCCAGGAACTTTTTTAAATTGTCCACTTTCTGCTTTCTAGTTATTTTTCAACCAACTATTTAAGTATTCATTATGATCATTCCCAGCTACCTCCTTGATTTTCAGGAATAAAGATTGTTCTTGTATTATTATTGACTATCTAACATTAGCTAACATTTACTCTTAAACTATCAAAATGATAACGGGGACTTCAGATCAAAACAAATTAAAATATGCGTATTGACAAACTCATGAAATTTTGTAAATAAAAATTTTATTCTTAAATTACTAACAAATATTAAGGAATTTAAAAAGAAATGGGAATTTTGATGATATACGCAAAAATAAAAGGCAAGTTTCCCCCATTTTTCAATTAAAATTGGATAGCAGCAAACGTGCTTCGGTTTCATGACAAAAATAGGAGAAGTTTTCAGCTTCAAAAGGGAAACAGAGGAGACTTTTTAATTCAATTGGTTATCTATTTACCCTGCTCAATGGTACCAAATTCCCTGAAAATTAAATAATTTTGACATCTACCTAATCACTTACCAAATTGGCCAACAATATATTATCAAGAGATTTAATATTTCATGGCAAACAAAAAAAGGATTTCGGATCGTCAGGATCGGGTAACAACAACAGCACGGAGTAAAAATACTCAGATACCAATTGTTAGGACCGAAAACAGATCGCAGCACAGAGGATCGAAAACATGCGGAATTTTTGACAATTTTTTCCACACCCCTAAAGCATGGATAATAATTTGTCATGAATATAACAATTTTTTGTTCATACATATATAATTAAGTGCCTCATTAGTTGGCATCCAATTGATGATTATTAGTTAATATAATTGTATTGTAATAAAGCATGTTTACATCGCACTATTGAGAACACTTAGGAAAGGAGAGTTATCAATTCCTAAAACCGAAAAACATAGAATGGTGTACGGATTTGAAGTACTTAGATTGGCATCATATTTAGGTAAATTTTGTGGGTCAAGTTGACAAGTTGTTAACCTTTCTTCTTTATTAGAGTAATATGAATATTTAAATTACTTAAGACCCCAACCCTTTTTATTTCTATCTGTAACAGGGAAACAACTTTTTTATTTTATTAACTTGTTTCATTTTCTGTTTTTATGTAGTTCAAATCATCTCATTCGAGTGTTGTCTACTTTTCTCTCCTGCATGCATTTCATATATATATATATATATATATATATATATATATATATATATATAACTGTGTTCTATAATATTTGTGAGGTATATTTTTTTAGAGTTTGTGTCTAATTGGAAACACAAGGAGATGATGTAATTCTCAAATAGTGGAATTTTTCGTCTTACTCGTGTTTCAACCATGATAATTTTTAGGGATCTTCCGTGTAAAAATTTCGGTATCCATTTCATTCTCCAATTTTATAAGGTCTGCAACTGAGACGAACAAGCTATCCTTCAACTGTGTTCTATAATATTTGTGAGATATATTTTTCCAGAGTTTGTATCTAGTTTGAAACACAATGAGATGATGTAATTCTCAAATAGTGGAATTTTTCGTCTTACTCGTGTTTCAACCATGATAATTTTTAGGGATCTTCCATATAGAAATTTCGTTAAGGTCCGCAACTGAGACGAACAAGCTATCCTTCAACAAAATATTAGAACTGAAAGCCAAGAAATCAAAGACAATGCATCATAATCAAATTTTAAATATTTGGTCGACCAAAACCTGAAGTAATACGAGTTAGTGGCCGAGAACATTTATGTGCAACAATATTATGTTACATCCATATATCATACTAAAATTCTCTCATGTCCACAACTTTTGATCAAATTTTTGAGTCTACATATCGATTTATCAAATTAATATCTTAGGATACATAACATTACAATAGGTGCAATACCAATCAGCGAATAACTAAAATCTGATTAATATTATATAAATTTTCGAATTAAAGTTAATACTTGTTAAAGAACATTTAATACCTTTTCATTACATTGTATATGAAATTTAGAGTGCAAGCAATAAATCACAGGATCAACTAAAGGTCCTACTATTTTATATTTCGGATACACTCAGGATCATGATTTGATTAAAAATGAGTTTCATGGCTTATATTTCATTAGCTGTTCCAGATACAATCGAAGATTAAATCCAAATTAATCAAATTTTTATATATTACAACAAATTCGCCATCTTTCGCACCCCTGTACGCACATTTGGTGAAAACACAAATCATTACGGCTAGTCTATAGGCCAAAACTGGTTATATTTGGTTACGTTCGTCGCACATAGCATCGCAAAAAAGTCGGAATTCTTGTAGTGTTATTCGTGCCGATTTCAGCTAAATACAACCTGCCTTGTAAGGCCTTCAATTTCATTGGTTTTGGTTGTGATTTCAACTCGATCTTAACCAACATGCATGAGCTAGCCCTATAGAATTCACGAACTTCATGCATATATAGCTTGAAGAATTAAAATTCGATCTTACGACTGAGGGTGCTCAGTGAGAGATCCTGCGAGGGGGCTTCTGTTCTGTACTTGGCCTCTGGACCTTGCTCGTGTGAGCAATAGAACTCTTGAGGGATTTGTGGGCTTTCGAGTCGTGAGGGGAGCTGTAGTTGTTCCAGCTAGCTTTTAGGTTAGGTAGTGGGGTGGGTTGAGGGCTCTCAGTATCATCTCCTGTTGAGTCATGTACCTTGGCTGCGTGAGGGGGTCTCCTGCTTTGGTGGTTGTGCTGGTCTCAAAGCTGTTGCTGGCCTCTGAGATGTCGCTGGTCTCAGCCTATTTTGCTGGTCTATTGGTCTCTGAGCTGCTAGTCTCTGAGATGTGTGGTCTTTGAGTTGTTGTGGTCTCTGAGCTAATAGCTTAGATCTGTGTAGATCATGGCTGTTTGCCTACTGTGAGACCAGATCTGGTGCATTGTTGTTTGTCTGTGTCTTTTTTTTTGTGATTTCTGCAGGCGAAAATCCCCTACAACGACCATAATTATTTTCGATTAGCAGACAGACATGTACATTTTGCGAATAATTATGTTTCAAACCACATGCATGAGCTAGCTCTATAGGTTTGTATTCAAAATTTTTATAGAGAGTCAAATTAAAAAAAAAACTTAGATAGGTTGCGCTTGGATTCCATTATTCATTAAGTGTTTTATGAATACCCAATGTAAACAAATGTCTTTGATTCAAGAGTAAGTCTATACATGTTCTAGTATTGTACTATCATATAAATACATTTTCCAAGTAATTTCAACACTTGAACTATTCTGAATTTGAGTTTCGTCTTCTCCGGTATACTTCTAGCTCCGCCTCTACCACAACCGGGTGGTGAAAATTGGCTAAGCTTGCACTTACAAGTTTGAAAATTGTACGTAGAATCAACCTAGGGTTAGCTAGCCAATATTGAAGCATCAAATATGTATGTACATATATAAATATATATATATATATATACTACCAAAAGGTTCCCTAAGTCTTAGTTGTAACCCTTAAACCCAATTGGATGGGTGGGTGACACCTCAGATACACTGCTCAATGGGCCCATTTCTCTTCCGATGCAACCAAAAACTAGCTATAGAAATGGTAGAAACTATCCAAATTTGGTTAAATGGAGCATTAGGGATAGAAAAAAGAATAATGGATACTGATAAAATCTGCATTCTTCAGTCTTTAACAACTGTAAAGGGTAACAAATTGGATTTCACCCTCCCACCAATGCAGCATCTAATTTTTTTTCAACAATTCTCTTCTCACATAAAATGCCTCAACTCAATCCCCCAGCTCTCCTATAAAAAGGGCTGCAACACGAGTATCGTTTCTCGTGTTGTGTGAGATCGAGTATTACATACATATAACAACACGCGATATAGACGTAAGAGAGGCCTAATATATACTTGCAAAGATCCCGCCTTTCTCGTCGAAATTCGATATGAATAACTTGGCTTTTGCTTTTGGCCTTCTTGGTAAAATAAAGCTTTCTTCATATACAATATCCTATGTTGTTGCAGCTTTATGCATCACCTCTTACATGTTCTTCAATATCTTTACCTTCATGTCATTTTTGTTCAACTTGAATAGTTGGTAGTTATACGTAAGAGATCCATGCAATGCATGCAAATGATCTTTCTACATCGATTTCAATTTTTCTAGTCAGTTTTCCCTAAGATCTTCAACATAAAACAAACATATATAACTTGTATGTCTTGAATTTGCTTTATTTTTTCAGGCAACATTGTCTCCTTCCTGGTTTTCCTCGCACCTGTGTGAGTTCACAATTCTTTCAAATTATCAGAGGAAATATTTTCAATAATTCAGAAATCCATTATTATTCATTTCTTGGTTCCATGCATGCAGGCCAACATTTCATAAAATTTACAAGAAAAAATCAACTGAAGGGTTCCAAAGTGTGCCTTATGTGGTGGGATTATTCAGTGCCATGCTATGGATATATTATGCATTTCTTAAGACAGACACAACTCTTCTTATCACCATCAACTCCGTCGGATGCGTCATCCAAACCGTCTATATCTGCCTCTACATATGTTACGCCCCGAAAAATGCCAAGGTACACTAAAAAATCGCAATTATTTTACACTTCTATATTCAATATCATGCATTTTTCTGAATATTTGATAATATTTCTCAAACAGATAGAAGCAGTGAAGCTTTTTCTGCTAGTAAACGTTGTCGGTTTCGGTCTGATCGTGCTTCTAACTCGGTTTCTTGTTAATGACTCGAATCGCGACAATGTTGTCGGATGGATTTGTCTCGTGTTCTCGTTATGTGTATTTGTCGCTCCTCTATGCGTCGTAGTAAGTTCACTGCAAAGCACTAATGTTATCATAATAGTATATGAACTAAATTTTCATGACAAACATTATTAAGTGATTTGTCCGTTTTAAGTAATTTTTTTGTATAATTGCTTGGCATCTGCAGAGACAAGTTATACGTACCAAAAGTGTGGAATACATGCCATTTCTTCTATCTTTTTTCCTCACTCTGAGTGCTGTCATGTGGTTCTTCTACGGCTTACTGCGAAAAGATTATAACATTGCTGTAAGTATTCACATAAATAATATATATATCGTTCAATATATACCTCGCCGTTGATTTGTTGTAATTAGTATCACATTTCCTGTGAATGGAAATACAGATTCCGAATGTTCTGGGATTCAGCTTTGGACTGCTCCAAATGTTGCTTTATATAACATACAAAAACACCAAGAAAGCCGTGATCGAAAGCGTCGAAATACAAAGCCAGATAAAAGGAGAGGAAGAACATAAGGTTCCAGTTGAGTTGATTGAACAAGTTATCGACGTTGCAAAGTTGAGTGCATTGGTTTGCCCCGGCATAGCTCCGGTGGCGGTGCCGCCCTTTCTCGTGGATGACATCGTGCTTAATGTCGATGAAGAGAAAATTGCGGCCAAGAAATAGATGATGATGAGATTGAGGAAGCAAAGTAGCCTTCGAATGAATATCATGGATTGAGTCGAACAAATTTGGCTTAAGCCGAAGGTTTATTGACATCAAAACTAGTATTTTATGAAAAATATATATGTTTTATGCTTCATTATTCGGTTTATGTATGTTATCTCATCTATGAATTGTATTAATATTAAGATTGCCACTGATTTATCATTTAGAATGATTATTCTTGTAGTTACTATTATGATCACTAATTCAGTATCCATTTGTGTTGGACTCTTATGATCATATCCATTTCCTCATAATTTTTAAATTCTATTATAATATATTTGGAGATACAGACACCTTCTAATCATTATATTAGAAGAGCATTTTTCGTCACCAGGGCATAGACGAATTGGTAAGACTTGGGGTGACATGAGATCTCTTTTACGGCTTCACGGATTCGATTCTTGTATGGATCATATTCCTCACTGAAATATTGTGAGGGTATGCTCTAGATCGGCCTGTTATATAAATCATCTTCCTCATGTCCCTGCCTATCTGCGCATATCCCTCAATTTAAAAACTATATAGACCAAAGAATCCCTGACCTATACAGAGGTTAGCCCTCTAATAGGCTAACCGTTTACAAAGAAGAACATTGTCTGTCATTTGCCATAGTGTTATTCTAATTAGGTAATTTTAACATAGTTCGTTGGATTTAAATTTTGGCAATATATATAGATGCTGGAAAATAAACAAAAATTTGATAGCTGGAAATTCAGTACATTTTCCAACAAAATTGGAACTTAGCATACATACATTGAAAAAGGGAAATAAAGTGCAGCAGCTTAAAGCAATGTGGCACGCGTACCTTAATTCCTTTCACCTTATTTAACTTTCAAGAGTACCTTCTTTTCCCACTGACTTCAAATATTTGATTTCAAATTAGCCAAGTTTCCTATTTTATGCCTCTATATTAACTATAATTTCATTTTATTTTTTGACTGTGAATCCACAGCTACACTTGGTAGTTGTTTTAAACAGAATTATTAGACGTATTGTTAAATATCTATCGACAATCAAAGATGATTCTAAAAATTTGATATTACTCTACATCGAATTATCGTCTTTCGGATTGAAGATTCATATATGATCTAAGACGAGATTGTCGTGATCCCGTTTACGCCACAGCTCGAATTTTGCGTGTAAGCAACAGAAGAAATTTAAAAAAAAAAGAAAAGAAAAGAGCCCCACTAATTTTCTTGTTCCAGAACAATAATTTTATCAACTTGTGCCAGCTTCTTTCATCTTGAATGACCAAGCAGCTAACTGCGGCACTCTAGTGCTCTTGTTTATTTTAGTCCTTGAGTAAATTTTGCGAGGATAACATGACATCAGCACAAATTATTGCTGTAGATTGAGATTCTATATGTAGTGTTGAATGACTAGAAAGTAGAAATAATTCAACTTAAAGTTGGCCCACCATTTATCAAACTCAACTTGCTTCATATCTACAAGGTCTAGATATTACTCCCAATCCCACAAAATGCAGGGAAGTGAAAGGAGAGCAGGATGCCAAGATGTCAACTGTACTGATTTACTTGCAACCATTAGTATCCAAATGATAACACCAGCATGACAGATTTCAGCACATCTGATGATCATATATATATTTTCGGCTTAAATCACACTAAATTTAAATTTGATTAATCACGGGTATTGTCTTCTAAAGCCACTACCTTGTAAAGTTACAGTCCACGACAAAAATATTCGCCTATGAGGTAAAACCACATTAAGCACTGATGATGTTCGTCGAGGAGCTCCTCCTAAGTAGCTCTTCAAGAAAGAAATGGGATATCGGTACAAACCGAAATCATAGAATAAATCATCGAAAGTGAGAACTGTTTCTGTAGACTAGATCAAATTCTTGCAACACAGTCCAAGTGTAAAATGTATTTTTAGCTTCAACTTTCCGTGGTTCTGTGTTGCAACAGAAACAGATACTCAAACAGAATATGTAGATATACTGTAATCACAAAATTGTTTGAACAGTGGAGAAGAGCAGTGTGTATTCTTTAATGTAAACTTTGCATGTTCAGAATAAATAAGATTAACATCGATTATGTAGAGGAAACTCGTACAGAAGTTTACTATTAGAAATTAGGTGAATATATTTGACAGTATATGCAGGTTATACTTGACAATTGCTTAAATAAATTCTGTAACTTTCAAAATTAAAAGAGAATTTGAAAAAAGATTGATGAATATACAGAGAACTAACAAAACTATGAATTAGTCCAGAGAAGCCCAATCAGGATAGGGGCACTCGTAAGTCCAGCCTGGCCCAGAATATCGAACACACTGCAGCCATAAACCCTCTTCACGCCCATCATATCTGCATTCAAAAGAATCCAAAAGAATGCTAATCAAACTTATGGATACTTAAGGAAAGGGCCATGAAGTAACAGTTTAATATAGCAGAAAACTGTACAGAAAATCTTTGTTATAGATGAAAGATTCAAAAATAATTTAGAGGATATCAGATCACTTTCATCTTTCTATCAAGAAAAATTTCTCACCCTTTAGGTGCCAAATTAGGACAATTTGTACACATAGGATCGATGCAGAAATCTTCAATAGGATCATCTGTGGAGTTAGGCACACAAATCTCACAATGATTGGGCTTTAGGGTGAACTCTGAGATAGCTGCTGCTCTGTCTGCACTCAATTCTTCAACAGAACAAGGATTAACAGATTCTGATAGGTATAGCATGTCATTAGCTATGGGATGTCCCGTAAATTGCAAATGGACACGAATCTGTAGGAAATAGTTCAGTTCATAAAAGATTTTGACAAGTTACAGAAAAATACCGTGCTTGTTTCAAAACTAAGCCAGGCGCATAGCAAGGTGTATGTCATGAAACCTATGAATATAGATGTCTTTGAGTTACAAAAGCAACATAATTACACAACATAAACATTTATTACCTGATGGGTTCTGCCAGTGACCGGTTCACAGGAAACAATGCTGTGAGTTCCATTTGTGCTGATTCTGGTGAATTTGGTACAAGCAGCCTTCCCTTTTGAAGGACTTTTGCAGTTTTGATCATTTTCCGCCTGCATAGTTTTTACCATTGAACAACCAAAATCTAAAACTAGCACAACTGAAATAAAAGAAAGAGATCAACAATGATTCTACTTCCACTTACTGGACAAAATGCAAGGTTGTACTCTAGCATACAGAAAGAGGAAGAACGAAAATAAAGTCAAATATTTGTAATTTATACCTCGACTTTGCTCTTTCCATCTCGAGCATTATAAATTATGTTCATGTTGACAACTTGCTGCCAAGGAAAGATTGCACAATTAAGTCCAAGAACCATCAAGAGAACTCAATGGGAAAAGAACACAATGCTGTTAAAACACTTACGATCCAAACACAATGTGAACAAAATATGTCACTAAAATTAGTACCTCGTTCTCAGGAAACACTCCTAATACTCTTGCAATATACTGTTTCTTCACCTCTCCGGCTTCAATCTAAAACAAACAAGTTATTCAATAAAGAGTCGAAATCAATTTATGTTCCTCAATATGTTTTTGTTAGAGTTCAAGTGGCACAGTGAAGGGAAATTTGACATGCTGCACACGAGTAATAAAAAACGTAAAATTGGAAAAAAAATTACACGATATTTTGGCCTAACCTTTTATGTGAGGTTTGTTAATTCATTCCCGATAGACCGAGTGGTATAAAAGTTCCAAAGTGGGAAAAGGGAAAAACACATAGAACACGACTTCTTTAAATAATGTGGTGCTCCACCAATAGTAGAAATTGGAGTTTAGTGGTTGGCTTTTATCACCGGGAAGACTCAAAAATCCATATGTTGGTTACCTGTTGCCGAAAAATGTCAGCCTTGGAAGCATTTCTGGCAAGGATAAGAAGTCCAGAAACCAAACGATCTAACCTATGAATTGCTGAAATTGGTGTCAAGGTCACAAATAAATGATGATGCTCCTAAATGGCCACATACTAGTATTGTGTCTTATCTAATACCTTATAACACGGATACTTTATACATATATGTTGGATACTTCTACACCCTAAATAGATCATTAATAGAAAAATTTGAATACAGTATCTAACATGTCATATTTTAACTACATCCAATATCAGTACTGGATATGTGTTGATCGTCCCGAATACCAACAGAGCTGTTCTTTTACTACATAATTAGTGGCTTACTTTGGTTTAAAAAAGCATATATAATCAAATAACACATGAAAGCTATTACTTGATATATTTAATATTGTGTTTAAATTATTAATTATGTGACACAAATTATAAACTAGCATATTCGTACACACCTGTTGTGTGTGACGAAAAATTGATAGTTTTTGTTGAATTTAATTTCAATAAAATGTAATAAATTTATGGGAGATAAATAAAGGTTTTTTAGACTGTTTGGCAATTGAATAATTTTGTGGATCTTTTAATTAGGGCATACTAAGAGACCATAAGATGATAAGACACTCTTCCTTAACAATAGTAATAGATGCCAATCCATACCATGTTTAATATATTGATGAAATTATATATTTTGTGAGGATGTACATATAAAACAGTCGTATCCACCGGTATCGTATTAATATTTTATAAATTGTGGTATCTTATACCTGGATCCTCGTATCCAAATCTGTGCCACATAGATGTGTAGAACTGGTTTTGCTGATTAAACAAGGTGTAAGCTAATTTTCCAAGGAAAAAACAAGGATACGGAATAATGGTGCCAAGTCATGTTCTGCCTGAAGAATACCAACAACAGTGTTCTTGCGATATTGTCCACATGGATGCACCTACATATAAGATGCATCTATAGGTCATTCAGGTTCAGAATAAGAAATACACATGATTTTCTGAAACTTACTAAAGTAACAATTCTAGAATGCATATATCCAATTCTCAGAGGCAAGCTTTAAAAAACTGAAAATAGCACAACCACCAATGCCGATGTAACAGAAACATAATATAAGAGGCATACTGAACTTAAACTTAGATGCTGTACAACAAAAAACTGATTAGTTGTGCTCACATATCCTTATCCAAGTTCCAAATAAAAAGTTCAAAATTTTCACAACTCTAAACATAAATTATGGTAGCATGTGAGAGCTAAGACAAGGATTCAGAAGAAAATGTTTGTTAGTTTCAATCAATCTTTGCCATGTTTTCAATTCTTTGTGAGAGACTTATGCCAACAACGGTATAGCATAGGACAAAACAGGAGATAGTCAAGAAAAAATTGGAAAAGCACCACGGCAGAACACATGTGGTCTTTCATAGCAAAACCTTGTCAACACTAAAAGACAACAAAACATTATTATACAACCACAATTACCATCTATTTCAATCTCACGAGCAACAATCACAAAGGATGAACAATACCTGTTAGAGAACTCACAAATCCTGATAACTCGTAACTTTTGTTTCTCAATCAATGTGAAAAAAGAACCGATTTTGGTTACAATAAAGAAAAATATTTAGGCTAATAGATGACATCAATCAGAAAAGTTGCTCTTACTCCCTGTCCCAACTCCCAATCACATTTTCCTTCAAGAAGACAGCAAATATCATCACATGTCCCTGTCCCAATTATATTTTCTTTCAAAAAACAGCAAATATCATCAAAAGAGAGGTGGAACTAGAAACTGCCCAATAAACAAGGGTATAAGGAACTTAATTGCGATAAACATACGATAGCTCTAACTACTCCAACACAGATCATCAAAATATTCCATAACTCTAATGAAGGAATTATTATCACTTAAATGTGAAAACAGAATACTCGCAAAAAAACAATTGATGGAAGATACATAAAATGACGAACAAAAGGCTTCACAATCGAGATTGTTTTCATGAAAGTGTACAATAACTCGGGCCAAATTCGTCGGAAACATCCGCTCTCCAGAAAAAATGCCTTTGGACAATTTTAATCAGACTTTCATAAGTTATTTCCAAAACAGATGCAGCATAGTGGAAAAGAGGATCTCTGGGAAAGCAAGACAAGTATTCACCACAAAAGCAAAAGCATCCAACTAAGTTTTTGCTTGAAACACAATTTATTGGAAGCTGATAAGTAAAACCAGTTTAATCAGCTGAAAAAACTTACAGGAACTGACGCCGGTTTACGCACAGTTAAGACATCTGGTTCAGTAAGAAGAATCTCAACTTCGGAAGCCATCACCGGTGGTTCGTGCCTACAATATTCAGTTGTTTAACTACTAGAATTTGGATTCACCATGAATAGTTTGACAAAAGGTTTCAGGGTGTAACTATTAGGTTCCAAATACAACATATATGAGAGTAAGAATGCATTAACATCTCTCAGTGAATATAACCAAAAACCATTTTATATCTACAGGCTCTGATACAAACCTGTGCAAATAATGGCTAATTTTTGTGAAGACTGAACAACGTATGACACAGGTACTACTTGTCCATCAACTTGTATCCGCCCAGCTTTCACTGCAGATACCTATCATAAAACTTAAGGCCTCAGAATTTGGATATACAAGCAGAAGAAGATAATATCAACGAAATGGTAGGCGTAGGCATAGATTCCTGAACTGAGTCGGGAAATCTGGAGAACCAGCTAAAAGTAGGAACAAATGAAAGAAAACAGATGAATACAATAAGCACATACATAATAATCTCGAGGCCTCCCCTTGAACTCTTCCGCAAACAAGTCAACAATTGTCTTCCCCGCCCACCTATTTTTAGCCTGCAAAACAAGCCCAATTAGAAAGCCACATTTTTAACCACATTTCCTACTTTACACCATTTGTATGTAAATTATCTTCACACATATTTAAACACTTACGTGTGAGATGAACTCGAAATAGTAGGGCTTAACGTATCTAATGCCTGCATAGGATTCACATACGGAAATTAGGGATGTCTGAGTTGAATTGGGATTTGTGTACAAGATTTTTTGAACAGTGTACCGTCCCGAAAAATGTAATCTTGGCGCTGCGGAGGATTGGCAGGAGTTTGCCAGACGATCTCCATGGTTTCTTCTTCTTCTTCTCTGTTTGAATTCTTCCTCTTCATGCTCCCTCAGCTTCCTGCCAGTGAAGTGGGCAACTGGAGGAGTTTGCAGTCAAAGCTCCTCGGTGTTTTGGTAATGTTTCAATGTTAAATCAATTTTTTAGAAAAGATAATAATTTAGGTTTTATAGAATTAATAATGAAAATGTTATATTTGTTATAAATTTAAAGAAACATTAATAAACTAAATGAAATAATTACCTCGATAATAACCTTGATTGCTCCTTAATTGCTTCAAATGAAGTCTTGATTATATGTTAATAGGAAATTATTATTTCTCTATAATTTCCTTGATTTAGAGAGAAGATAATTGGGAGAGAATTTGTATAAATTTGTGTGTTTTTACAATGAAGATTACAAGTCTATTTATAGGCAAATGAAATGATTAAAATAATATAAATTCTTAATCACTTCTCCTAAATTTGACAATTTTGTAGACACCCAAATTTGACAATTTGTAGACATCCAAATTTGACAAACTAATTTGATTTCATAATACTCCCCCTTTTGGATGTCCTTATTACGTGTTTTGATACTGCCTCGTTAAAAACCTTACTAGGAAAAACCCAGTGGGATAAAAACCATAGTAAGGAAAAAGAGTGCAGTCACGTAAACTCCCCCTCATGTTGGCATAACTGAATCTTCACATACTTCGTAGGTGGCGCATCCCAATATTGTATATGTGCTTTCTGAACACTGCTGTAGAAAGTGACTTCGTGAAAAGATCTGACGAATTTTCACTTGATTGAATGTAACGAATATCAATATCGTTATTCTTCATAAGTTCTTGAGTGAATTCGAAGAACCTAGGGG
>KV010014.1:57705-72408 GCA_001598015.1 Dorcoceras hygrometricum
AAAAAAAAAAAAACCAGCTAAAAAAAATTTTTATGAGCTGCAAAAAAAAAACAGTTAGTTTTTATTTTTTTTTTTTTGCAGTTTTTTTTTTTTTTTTTTACTATCGGCTGCCACATGTCAGCTGCTGAATGGCCAGCAGATAGTGTGGGCACTACCTGTGTGGGTAGCATCGTCCAAGCCCACATAATGCCCATGTGGGGTGTCCACCATGTCAAATTTATATATATATATATATGTTAAGTAATTATGTCATTATCTATGTTAAGTATTTTGGTATAAATCCCAGGAGTGTGTATTTCATGGTAGAAGCTATTAAAGAGCATCACATGGGTAACTTCAATGGACAAAAGATCATACAGCTGTGTATGCTGTAAAACCAAATTTGTACAAAAATTGAATGATACTTATTACTATTAACTTCCATTTAATTGTTGTCTACCAGTCACATATTGGAAAGATATCACTAATTAATAATTTGTGAAAAATTAATATTATGCATTTTTTATATTATAACATTCTCATTTACGACATTCAGTTAGTTAGGTGAGAAAATAATAATTTATTATTATCATATAAATATATATAACACCAAAAAAATTAAATACGTGTTGTATGCCATATATATATATATATATATATATAATCATCATTTAATCTCATATCAATAAAAAATAACCCATTTACATTTCTACAAAAACGACAAACGTCGCATCAAGCATAAAGCAAAAAAAAGCAGAAAATTCAAATTTCATAAGAGAATAATTCAATAGATGCCCAAAAAGTTAACCGATTCTTCACTATTTTGCCCCTCAATCTGCTTCTAAGTTGCTTTACACAACGCTATATTGTTAAAATTTGTTGGTTAGTAGTGGGATTTTTTTTAAAATTAGTATAAAATCGTGATCATATTTCTTTAATTTCTCATGTTGGGATCTTGCCGGCCGGAAGTCAGCAAGTGATGGAGGTGACGGAGAGCGGATAACGGAAGGTGTTGGCATATTGGAAGGAAAGCGTGCGGCCGTTAATAAGCGGTTTGCCATCGTTAACGAGACAGTCGTTGAAACGGAGACGTTTGAAGACTCGTGGATTGACGAGGCGTGCAGAGCTGAACCAGCCGCAGCTAAGGTGAATGGCGGAGATGTCACAGCCAGAGACACAAACATTCATTATCTCCACTGTGTATGTGGGGATGCCGCTAGGAAGCGGTTCGGTGGCACCTTGACTGATGACTATATCGGATTTTGAACACTTTTCACTCCAAATCCTATTAGGCTCCACCACTTTGTTGTTATTTTCCTTCTCCTCTCTTGGAGCTGCCAAAAATACCAAACAAATACAAACAACATTATAGCCCAAAATCGAGAACGATCTTGAAATGAGACTTTACTTTAGAAAAGGTCCCATTTCTTATTATGAATCGAAGTTATGGGTATAACTATTCAAAAAATTGCAGAAATATGGACAAGAACAAGTTGACATAACCGAATTAGCATACTGACATCAAATGTAACGAATCACGAGAGCTACTAATTATGCTAAATTGTTTGTTTTTGGAAGACGTCTTTAATTACATTTATCATCATATTTTTTACGCTATTTGCATGTTAGGAATAAAAACTACACCAATGAAAACCCTTTTCCACAAACAACGAAAATGTGTATTAGTTCCTAGAATTTGGTATCGCTAAGTACATTGAAATGTCAGACTTAGTAGTATCAATATGGTTGAAATAAAATTCTTGGAGAATGAGCAAAGGCCTTTAGAAAGAGACGTCTGAACAAAAAGGGATTTTGCATGGAGAATAGGAGAGGACTTCATTCAACTTGATGGTTTTCCACTTTTTAACAACTGTCCATGCTAACATATACATTGTCACATAATATGCGCTTTTAAAGAATCCACCAGAACAGAAAGGTACTTTATGCTTTTGGTTCAATAATAAATTACAGGACCCACTAACCTGCGCTTTAACTTTGCTAAAATGCACCACTCAACTTATTAAAACGTCATGTCAATGCACACGTGCATGGGATTTTTTGAGATGGCAACGTATTTAAATGCAGCAAAACCAAATAATTAGCCACTCTATTGGATAATTAGGGCGATATTATTACAGGGTTATTGAACTATCACAGAGTATGAGGTGTACAATACAAGGGACGTGTGTTAGAAAAAATGACAGGTATGTGGTGCTGCTACCTATAGGAGGCAGAACCCGTACGCGACAACTGAGAAGAAAGAGGTAGGCTGAGGCCGTATATGCCGGTGGCGCACTGCACAAGCCGACGACTGTGGCGTAGTGCGCACAGTGAGCAGACTCCCAGTGTGTGTATTATTTGTTACATATGCACACATGGTGTACAGAATGTGTGTGCATTTTATCCGAAAGATGGCTCCATTTGTTATGGGAAAAATATATTTCTTGCCTAAAAAGTAAGATAAAAGAATGCCAACAAATCGATTTATTCATGATTATTGTATTTCGGGCGATGCTAGAAAAAGAAATTACCATGATTAAGGAGCTTGCGATGAGTATTTAGAGCTAGTGTGATCTGGGTTCCTATCAAATTCTTCTTCTCAGATAAAACCGTACTGATCTGCAACTTCTCACGATCTGAAACAAGAAGGGAACCCGATAAGATAGAACCAAACAAAATATAACAGTTACAGATCATATATAGGGAATGAGATATATACTATATTTACGCCATAAACTACGACGAAACCCAATACAGAAACAGTGTTTTGGATGAACATTGACCTGAATAGATTTGAATGACGAGGAGCAGGAATGTGACCGAAAACATTGCCGTAAAAGAAGCGATTCTTCGCCGCCTTAATGATGAATCGGGCCTCATCTGTTGTACCGGCGCCGTAAACGTGGAGCTGAGCTAGTGAGTTAGATATACCCAAGTGAAGTGGGGTCCAACCGGAGCTGAGCTAGGATATGCTAGCAACTGCGCAGCTGGAACCAGCGGGAATCGAGTAAATCACCGCCAAAGAGAGGGGGAACTGTGTGAACTGCACGAATGAACTCTAGATCAGCTTTACATTTCCCTTTGACTGAACTGGAGAGAGAACGATTAAAAGCTTCGACATGACTTGACAGCTTTGATTTCGCTTTTACGGCTGCAAATCTCTGAAAAAGGACCCAATAAACTAATTCAAATCAACACAAACAGCAAAGAAAAACCTAAGGAACAATAAAACCAATCGTGTATCAAGCAAGTTCCAATATCTGAATCGAGAAATATTCCGATACTCACAGAGGCAAAGATAGGTACCAGAGATTTGACTCGGAGGACACGAATGGTGTTTCGAACATTACATATATAGAGGAAGACGAGACTCGAGAGTGGGGTGTTCAGTGTTGGGTGAAAGTCTACAGGAAAGAGTTTAAGCATCGAAAAAGGTAAGTCCCCCGACATGGCTTTTAACACAATCACGGGAAAAGAGCCCACAGCCGAATTTTTCTCCGAACACAAAACAAAACTCCTTTCCTAATAAATGCAATCACAAAAATCAGATACAGAAAGCAAAAACAATACTACTACTACCACCAACACTGCAAAAAAGCAAGACCATCCGTATATGCATGATATACACATCACAAACACAGACATTAACATGAGGACAGACAGACTACAGAGCATTGAAGTTGAAATGGAGGTGTGCGATCACAGAACTCAGAGCAGACAAAAACAGCAGGGATTTTCGCAGCGGCAGCAAAACAGCATAATGCGTGCAGAGATCCCTTTGTTGTGACTTTCACCTTTTGCTTAGGCTGGCGAGGAATCAGCTCCGAGAAGTGTGCTCGATTGAATGTGATCTTAATTAGGGCTTCGGGCGAGAAGGAATTGAAGAAGCCATGAAAGCGTGCGGAGCATTGATTTCTCTCCTCTATTCATGAATGAATGAATGGATGAATTAAAGAGAATTAGCTGAGGAAAAAGTTAACCATGGTTAAATACAGCACGTGGAGTCTATTGCCTGGTTAGTTGAGGGTTTAATTCCTCTACCTAGGCCTGGCCTGTAACCACAATTAAACATTCAATCAACCCAGTGTGGTCGGGTTTTAAATCCGGGATTTTATTTTATTTTATTTCAGGTCTAAGATTTTTTTTGACGGTTATAAAAAATATTATATTTTTTATAACCTAATTTATCAAAAATATCCAGGAAAGGAATTAGATAGAATAATTTCAAGCTTTTTTCGTAAATGGTGCAGATACAACAAATTCTGGAGTCAAAAACATTTTCAAAAACATTCTTGGTGGAAAAAATATGAAAGAATAACCCACTAAATGAACCGGGTCGAAACAGTGAGAATTCTTAATCGCTCTCGATATCTCTTCAAATAAAAAATCCATTGTGAGGTCCATTATCCTAATAATAATTTATTACCATGCAATTAGGAAACTGTGCAAAAATTGTATAGAAATGTAGGTCTTGTCGAGAGGACTCCAATTTATATTCCTTTTAATTTTTTCGGCAAACAGATGACCGAAATCGACGAAAAACCGATGGCGGTCGAAAGGAGAGAGAAAATCGGGAGAGGAAGACGATTCTGATTTACGTTTATCCCTTTCTTTTAGAACTCAGTCCTCACATCCATGATTTAAATTGATGTTCTTTCATTGATTTCTCGTAAATTACATTGATTTATCCTAAAAATTGATTTCAATTGGAATTTAGTTATTCAACATATACGAGGATCCTCGTTAAGCATCCATAGCTGAACAGTTAAAGCGCACGACTCATGATTGGCGAATTCCTAGAAAGTTAAAAACAAGTTCAGATTTATTATATCCGATTACATGCTTGTCATGTGAGTCGTATTGAAAACAAAAAATGAGTTTGTATCAAAAAGTGAAACAAAACATGAGGAGGGTAGTTGCCCAACATTCCTTCCGCGATATGGGAAATTATATTTTATTTATTTTCAATTTTGATTATTTTATATCAGTAGTCAGATTCATAACTTGGTTTTGATTATAAAAACATAGCATAAGTAATTCATAATTTAAATTTATGAAAACAGAGTACCACACTCTTTCACCTGTGTCGCTTCGAGCTCGATTTATATCTGGGGCGAAACTGAGCTGGTATAGGAGGGGGGCCTGTAAAATAAAATTTAAACTGGGCTGAAACCCAACTCTATTAACTATGTAGGTTTCCTATATATATATATATAGCCATAGATTGAATTCCAGCCTGGGCTGAAGCTCAGGACAACCTCTACTATGGGCCGCCCCTGATTTATATCCTTCTTTTCGACAGCGCATCAACCAATTGTTACCGAATTTTATAATTACAAACAATTGCATAATCACATTCATCAACTACGTTAACCATATGATCTTTATATTAGTGTAAGTGCACGAAAAAAAAGGTTGGTTGAAGATGATGTTACGCAGCATTCAGAACCACTCTTGAAGTTCATTGAATGAATTAGAAAGAAGTAAGGAAATGAGACGACTCTTTCTTGAACTATATCATAAACAGATCTTCTCCCAGCGATGAGAGTTATAGTTTTCCGTTTTGATTGATGTGTTTGTTTCTATTTTTGTATAAAGCGTGCCAAATACAATATCAATTAACTGAAGATGGCGTGCCAGATAAATAAAAGAAAAAATAGTCGATACAAGTTGATTTGTTGGACATAAGCTCGAGTATATACTAATTAACAGCATAATATATAACATGTATATCTAAGAAATACTAGAAAAAGGAAAACTGATGTCTTATAATATAATCTTGCATAACAGAAAACATAGCCAAAACACTACTACAAGAGATATTATATAACTATATAAATACAAAAGATTGAATTCTGGTGCATACTATATTTGCTCCACCAAATGCTCAAATATCTCCATAGCAGAAGCTGGCAATCCAAGAAGCACATTGATACTCTTCCTATCTTCACCATGAGGAAGGAACAGAGTCACTTCTTTTTCCGGCAGAACGACCGGCCCCGACGCGACCGGCTTCCCCCAACCAAAATCTATCGTGTGAAACGAAAGCCTAGACCAGGTAGTAATAAGCAGAGTGGCAGCCAAGGATGGCCTAGCTCGAGTCACCTCGAAATAATCTATAGCTGATCTCATATACTCATCTGTCACCATTCTCACAGCTTCTTGCACCAGTTTTACGGTATAGGAAAGCGGGTTTTCGAGTATCTCTCCAGCAGTGCACAGTGCGTTTGTTAGAACTATTGCATTCCCGAAGTATCTATCGGGGATTGTCGGCTGGAATCTTGGTCGTCCGTCGACTGCGAATAGGAGCTTTGTCTGTTGGCCTGGCTTCAGGTTCAGTGCCTGACTACGGGATCGCCAAACGAATGCGGTGAGGGCTTCAAAAGTGCTGCACTTTTGTATGGTTTGGTGATCTACTAAGGCCTTGTTTTTTATGTTTCCGATTTTTTCGGTGTCGAAGACGAAGGACCTGTATTGGATATCTTGATCGTCGTAGAGTTCAAAAGAGCTGGATATGTCTTCAATCTCTGCAAACTCATTGTGAGCGAATTCAAAGTGGGGCGGGTTTCTTGATCTGAGAATGCTTCTGTCTATGACGAGGGGACTTTTTTGTGGGATTCCTCTCGCTACTCCACTCCAACAATTCACAAACTCCATCGCTGCGATCCCGTCGGCCATGCAATGGTTCATGCACATGACAAGAACAAAGCCCCCACATTTGAATTTTGTTACCTGCAAGAAATTCAAATTTGAAGTACATATAGAAATTCAAATTTGCCAGACTACTGTTTATGCAGAGGACAGCGGCTGCGGGTTCCATCATCAAGAAACAAAAAAGTTCCATATTATAAGCATAAGCAACCATATATCTTACTTGAACCACCAAAGGAGGAACTTCCAGTATACTTTTTGCTCCAGGAATATCATAAGCAAGCTTCCCGAATGTTGCTTGATCAGGCCTAGTGATATCTCCCAACTCTCCCATGCCACAGTCTGCCTCAGCTTCGACAAAAACAGCTCCTTCTCCAGTACAATCCACGATAAGTTTCTTCTCCGAACTAATCATGAGACGTCCCGCAAGCGGATAGTAATGCACGAGCACTTTCGACAACGCATCCTTGATCACTTCAACGGCGTTTTCGTTTCCCTTCTCACCTGATTTGAAGCAGTATATTGTGCGCATGATAACCGCTATATTCTGATCAAGATTCGACAAGAAGTAGAGGCCCTTTACTGTTTTATCTGCGGGTGGAACGAGAGTTGGCTCCCTTCGTCTCACAGTTAGTTCAAAGTCGACCCTGCTGCTATCTTTCTGATCCATAGTTGATCAAGATCTTGAAAAAATTGAGCAAGAAAACTGATCAATTTGTTAAAAATAAAAATAAAAAATAAAAGGCCATAGCCCTTGATTGTACAAGAAAAGTACCTAAACCTTGGATAGTGCAGCCTGGATTTGCAAACTGAGGAAATGGATATGTTTAGGAAATAGGAAGAACAAGGTGTTTGTTGTTTATAAATTTGAGAATTTGTAAGGAATTTCATCAGATGCTTAGAACAATTTCCATGTGAACTTTTTTTAAAAAATTTCCTCCAAAATTGGACAAATTAATTGGATATGTATGATTGACGTAGGGTACTTGACCGATAACCAAATTATATTAGTCAAGAAAGACATCTGGCATATGAGGCTTATGCCTTCTACGGTTTGTCTTTCTGGGATTTCTTTGTTTTTTTTTTTTTCAATATCATTTCTGGGATTTGAGAAATAACTTGAGAAAAAAATGGTTGTTTTGTTAAAATTAATTATATTTTTAGAAAAATTATATATATGTATCGTTTTGTGTTTTTGTTTGCTAACGAATATCAGCTCAATGTACTACAAATTTATTTACATGGTTGATTATTTTTTTCTTCTGAATTTATATATATGTAGGGACAACTGAAAAAATAATAATACAAGTGAGTTTATTTTGGCTATTATTCTCGTTATAGTATTCAAACTTCGGCTTTGTACGATATATATTTTTTGTTTTTTAACTTTCATATAAAGATCGAAATTTCGATGGTTGAAAGATTAAAAAAAAAAATCTCAAATGTGGAATCATATCATCTCATACATTGTAAATATATATATGATAACATGGTTCCAACTATAGAAATTTATTAAAATAATAGACAGTTGAGGATATTTGCAATTGAAATCCCCTATATTAATGTATAAATTTGGCTAACCCCACGTTTTGTATTTTAAAACTTACCTCTCGATTACTATATTTGATAAATTGAACAAGGATACTTTTATCCTCAATAACGTTCATTAAAATAATTGGTGAAAAAAATAAAATTTTATATTTGATAAATTGAACAAGGATATACGGTAGTTTTAAAATTTTGGAAGGAAATCTTAATATATTAATGTCATAAGGGGTGTAATTTCCAAATTTTGAAGTCAAGATGTTAGCGTCAAATATATGAAGTATATGGGGGAGGTTCATGCAAATATCATTGAATAGCGGCGACATTGATGAATATCTCGAAAGGCATTTCGGGAATCAATCTGATTCTATCTATATTCTTCCGTTAGAAGAAAAGAAGGATCCCAATCCCTATTATATCAAGACTGCGGTGGAAAGTATTATCCGAGGATTATATGGTTGGTCGTTGGGGGTTGATGTCAAATTTTTTCATGAAGAACTGAATTTAAATCACCTCCAAAAGACAACTGAAAGATTAATAAATAAATAAACAGATAAAATAAATTTATAAAACTATGTTGCTAACGTAAACAACAAATTGGCAACTTTTACCAACAATTTCTAATCATTACATCATTAACTAATAAATGTTTTAAGAAAATTACAAAATAGATAACGTATGAAAATCTTTAGGATAGAGCTCAAGTTCAATGCACCATGTCTCGATGATCAATATCCATATAGGTTACAACTTACAAGTTACCATTAATATTTATCCAAAAATATAAATTAATTTCTGCATATTAATCTGCCTCTGGATATTACAGACTAAATTACGTTAAATTAAGAATCATGCAGTAATCTTAAGAGGACCTTAAAAAACCTTAAGGCTAATTATCAGCACAAAACAGTCGCAACGAAAAATCTATGACCCCTCGCTAAATCTAAAGATAAGCAAGACAATGAAAGAATGAGAAAAATTTGGAAGAGATAGTAGTTGTATTTGGATATTTCCTACCTCACTACAGAAAATATATATATATATATAGAGGCTGATACTGTGAACACCTGTGTGAGCATCTGGTGATGTGACAACATCAGGAAGTGACACGCCACCCAGGTGCCTACCACAATATCAATTATATATATATATATAAATTTGATACAGTGGGCACCTACTGTGGACACCTTGTGGGCACCTGGGTGACGTGACACTTCCTAGTGCTGGCACGTCACCCAGGTGCCCACAAGGTGCACACACGTCACCCAGGTGTCCACAAGGTGCACACTGTATCAGCTATATATATATATATAACCATCACTTTCCTTTCTTAAATATGTCGCTAATTTTTTATAATTTAATTTGCTTCTATTGATTGTTTTCGTCGGTTCACTAATTATCATCACCTATGGAATTTGTAGAATTTAATTCATTATAATTCATCCAGAATTATGATTCGATTCTTTATTTATCACCTAACTCGGTGCATGCGTTATTGTCTGCATGTACATTTTTTTTAAAAAAAAAACCGTCAAATAGATTTATACTAAAATAGGGCTAGTATGTAGGGACCATACTGAAATTTATAATGTCAACAAATCAAAATCTTTAAGTTATTTAATCCAAACGCTTCAACAATTTATTTTTAAAGTAAGATCAAACAGCTAATAAGATTATTTAAAACTTATAAGTTGTATTTAATATGTACAGCGAACACATACTCTTAATCCAATCCCCATATACCCCCCCTTACATGTATTATATTTGCAGCACCAGTTTTTTGAATACTTCCATAGAAGAAGCTGGCAATCCAAGAAGCATACTAACACTCTTCCTTTCTTCGCCATGAGGAAGAAAGAGAACTAATTCTTTTTCCGGTAACACGACCGGCGTGGACACAACCGGCTCACCCCAACCGAAATCTGTCGTATGATGAAACGATAGCCTGGACCAAGTAGTGATCAGCAAGGTTGAAGCCAAAGATGGCTTAGCTCGAGTCACTTCGACATAACCCATGGCTGATCTCAAAGACTCAATTTTCACCATTTTCACAGCTTCCTGGACCAGTTTTACGGCGTAGGAAAGGGGGTTTTGTAGTACATCTCCTACACATCTGACTGAGCTTGTTAAAACTATTGCATTCCAAAAGTAATTTTGCGGGATGGGCGTTGGCTCGAATCTTGATCGTGCATTGACTGGAGATAGGAGTTTTTTTTTCTTGTTGGTCTGGATTCAGGTCAAGTGACTTGATTCGGGCTCGCCAGACGAATGCTGTTAGGGCTTCGAATGTGCTCCACTTCTGTAGGGTTTGGTGATCTTCCAAGGCTTTGTTTTTTAAGCTCCGAAGTTTTTTCGGGGTCGAAACAGAAGGATCTGTATCGCATTTCTTGATTCTTATGGAGTTGAGAAGTGTTGAATATCTCTTCAACCTCTGCAAACTCATGGAGGGGGAACTCGAAGTGGGGCGGATTTCTTGATTTTCGAGGATGCTTCTGTGGATGAATGGAGGGCTTTTTAGTGGGATTCCTCTCGCTATTTCACGCCATCAATTTACAAATGAAAGATATAAGACTAAACATGGAAATTTGATAACATGGAGAGTACCAAAATTAAAAAACATACATGACATAAAACGCAATTTTCACATTTAAGTTAGCTAGTACAACCACTCCTACTAGGATCATCACTTCATGTTTTAGTCATGTAAGTCGTCAAATGATCCAATAAGTCGATCTTTGTTTTCACTGCCTTTTTTTTTCTATTGGCATACGAACATCGATGTCAGTAATATCCGACATTATGTCAGTACTAAAGACAAGATAATATATGTGAGAAAAGATCGACTCATGATGGTATACTTATATGATTCAAATAAAAAAGTAGGCCAAATTAGAGGACGGATTTTGTAGTTTTTTCCCATGGATAGAACATATGTCCAACAAGTACTGATGGCAAATCTTACTTGAGCCACCAAGGGAGGAATTTCCAATATACTTCTTGTGACAGGTATATGATAAACAAGCATCCGGCCAAGTGTTTCTTGATCAAGCCTCTTAATATCTCCCACCTACCCCATCACAATCTGCCTCAGCTTCGACAAAAACAACTCCTTCTCCTATACAACCCACTTCGAGTTTCGCCTTAGGACTAATCGTGAGACGCCCCGCGAGTCGATAGTAATGCACAAGGATTTTTGACAGTGCATCCTTGATCACTCCACCAACATTTTGATTGCCTTTCTCCTCGGATTTATAGCGGTAGATTGTATGCACGATAACCTCTATATCCTGATGGAGATTCGACAACAACTAGAGGCCTTTCCGGTTTCATCAGCTTGGTGGAACAAGGGTCGCTTCCCCTCGTTGCACAGTTGGTTCAAAAACTTTGCCTCCATCTCTCCAGTCCATTTATATATAAAAGGCCAAGAACTTCAAAACTAGCAAGTTAGGAAAAAATTTAAGCCCTTATTATGTTTATTCAGATTTTTAAAATCCCATTCAAAATGGATTAGTCCAAATATATATATAGGAAGAACAGTATGATGTTGGGGATTGAAAATACGATGAGTTTCTGTTAATATATGGACTCCTAAAAAGTCACCTGGGATCCCCTGGAAATAGCTTTTCGTAAATAGTGCAAATGATGACCAGATATGGCCACAATGCTGCGCGATAGAATATTGAACGCTCTATTTTTTTCCGCAGAATAATACTGCCTTGTTGGATTTTGTGTTTAAATGTATTGGTTTGTTAAATTTGGTATTAAATCAAAGCTAGATTTGCTTTAAATATCTGTATCCAAACTTAAATCTGTTTTCATTCACTATCAGAAAACCATGCATTTGCACTTCTTGGCCACGGCATAGGAACACGTGCTTTTATCCGATGGAAATTGGTACAAAATATTGAAAATATAATGCTACTATATGATATCTGAGTAGCATTTATTTCAGATCCATTACTAATATATGATTTTCAAAATATTGAAAATATGCTACTACTACTATACGATATTGTAGTATGATTAGGGATGGCAACGGGGCGGGGCGGGGTCGGTTTTGCCAATACCATCCCCGCCCCCGAGTGATTCGAGGATCCCCATCCCCATCCCCGCGGGGATCGGTTCGGGGACGGGGATCCCCATCCCCGTCTCTAATATTAAATAGATAATATATATATATATTCTATATCATTCTATATTATTATTAATATATTTACTATTACATATTATTGTTACTCAATAGTATATTATTAAAGAACAATATATATATATATATATATGCATATAAATGCTATTAATAGATTATTATTTAGTTTAAAGATTTTTAGTCGTCAAAATATGCAAGAAATAAATAGTAATATGATTTATTAAACAATAATAGTAATATTAAATAATAATAGTAATATTATTTTTATTATATATATATGTATACAATATACACACTATCGGGGCGGGTTCGGGGGGTTCGGGGATGGGGGTGCTATTACCATCCCCATCCCCATTCGATTCGGGGATAGAAAAAATTCCCCATACCCGCCCCCGTTCGGGTTTTCCCCGCGGGCCCCCAAAACCGTGAGGAAAATTGCCATCCCTAAGTATGATTCGTTCCAAATCCATTACTAATATATGATTTTTTTTGTACCAAGCGTATATACTTATCTTGTTATTAATGACATACTTATTTCTTTAGTGATGATCGAGGGGGGTTCGGGGGATGGGGGTGCTATTACCATCCCCATCCCCATTCGATTCGGGGATAGAAAAAATTCCCCATACCCGCCCCCGTTCGGGTTTTCCCCGCGGGCCCCCAAAACCGTGAGGAAAATTGCCATCCCTAAGTATGATTCGTTCCAAATCCATTACTAATATATGATTTTTTTTGTACCAAGCGTATATACTTATCTTGTTATTAATGACATACTTATTTCTTTAGTGATGATCGATACAAAATATTTAAAATGTGGTACTAATATATGCTAACGGAATCCTAACTATTTTTTATCAGACAATGATGTATGATATTTGAGTGTGCAAGCATTGCAAACATCTATAGCAAATATTTATATTAAAATCATTCTAATTTTATACTCAAGATCTTATCTTTAGATTTAAAATATTTACTCAAATCTCATATATTAATATCATATTTTTAATGTTTTATACCTATTTTAATAGGTCAAATAAAATGTGGCCCAGAGAGTGTGGCCAAATTTTTTAAATCACGTATTTTTTTTATAGGGACTAAAATTAAAATCAAGTTTTGACATGGAGATTTAAAGTGACGTGGAGTCGGACACATAACTAATATTCAATACCTCGGCATCACTATGGATAATCTCATCATCCAAAATTAGACCAAGTCAAGAAAAAATCAAATTTACTGGGACAAACCCACAATTTCACAATACTAAATAAACCAAAGCCAAAACGAAACAAGTTAGTGGAGACCTAAGCTGCTAAACAAGAACAAGATGACAAATAAATTAAGCCTTTGTCTCGTCTTTCAAATCGACTAGCTAGTACTTGTTCGACTAAGCTTCTTCTTCAAGGTATTATGGTAACCTTTGAAGTTCACTTCTTCAACCAGATATGCTTCTTTCACTGACAACATGAGAAATAATTTGTCATATTAAAACCTATAATGTCCAGAATTATATAAGGATATCAAATGAGAAGGCATTCGATCACTAACGGCAGGTAAGACTTTTTTTTTATAGAAGTGTTACATATACAATACAAGATTTTTTTTTATATATATGTACACAATAGCTTATGTATAAATAATCTTGAAAATGAAATGAACCTTGTCAAATAATTTGTTGATCTCCCCCTAATTGATAATTATTTTATTTATTGGAGAGGCTCCTAATTAAATTTCAATCATTATGATATCATTCAATTCCTTAAATTCCTCTAATTTCTCTCCTATGTTAGGATCACAAACTAGCAACATAATTTGACGCTCACTCTGCAATGGGCTAAAATACAACCACCATGATCCTCACGGACCATTACTAGTAATAAAATTATAGTATAAAACTTTATATATCATGATATTGTAATTGTTTTCCAGGATTACATACAAAATACAACCACCGAAATCCTCAAAAACCATTAGAAGTAATAAAATTATACAAGTATAAAGCTTTATATAATAACTTGCATAACAAAGCATAGCCACATAAAAGAAATAATAATAATAATAATATGAAAGACATTGTATGACTTGAGCTATATTTGCTCCACCAAATGCTCAAATATCTCCATAGCAGAAGCTGGCAATCCAAGAAGCACATTGATACTCTTCCTATCTTCACCATGAGGAAGAAACAGGATCACTTCTTTTTCCGGCAATCCGACCGGGCCCGACGCAACCGGCTCCCCCCAACCAAAATCCGTCGTATGGAACGACAGCCTAGACCAAGTAGTAATAATAAGCAGAGTGGCAGCCAAGGATGGCCTAGCTCGACTCACCTCGAAATACTCGACGGCTGATCTCATACCCTTGGTTCCGCACAACTCGGCATC
>KV010015.1:20135-32568 GCA_001598015.1 Dorcoceras hygrometricum
GTGATTCGAAATGTAGATGTAACGACCGGACTTTTCTCAAAAGAAATTTAGAAATTTGGGGTTCGAATTTAAAGACCCAAAAATTTCAATCTTAATAAACATAAAAGTCGTTACTAAATTCTGGACTAAATTGCGAATAAACACAATTCATTACTGCTGAATGCGGAACAATTGAAACAATGAAGAAAATCAGCTGGAAGGGTAATCCAAACGCTGAACTAACTCCTCTGCTGAACAAATAACACACACGGAACTGAAATACCAGCTGACAAAATACGAGTGAAGAACTAACATACCAGCTGATAAAAATACAAGTGAACTTGCATATATCTTTACACCAAATGTTCATACAGATTTCTACAAAATGAGAAACTAGAAACCTGCTAACATACAAAACCATAACTAAAGTTCTGTACATCAAAATCTGAAAAGAAACAACGGAAGATGTCCACGATAAACACATCCTCCCTTTCTGCTCATCTCCCTCCAGCTCTTACTGCTGATTACCTGCACTCAATGAAAACTAGTGAGCCGAAGGCTCAGCAGGTAAATCTGGAATAGCAAATTCATGCAATAGAACTGAAACTGGAAGCTGAATACATAACTGAAATCTGCGTACGCTTTGAAATGAACAAGCGCAATAATATATATAACTGGGAATTCTGATAGAAGCTGAAAGCATAAAACATAATCAAATTTTGAAAGCATTTTCTTTAAACATTTCTGGAGCTGTGATTAAAATCACAATTGCGCTCTTCTGAAATTATGACAACACTTTAAACATTTTGGTCCAATTCGTTTGATCAAACTCCTGATATCAGTTTCTAGCTCTATGGCTCATGGTGAAGGGATATACAGATCCTTATACCTATACACCTGATCCTTCCTCTGTTGAAAGGGCACACGGTTCGTCAGCCGCGCACTCACCCTTGTTCTGGGGACCCTCTTAGTTGTCATAACTTAAAATATTTTCTTAAACATCGTTCTGCTCTTTCTTTTCTTTCTAAAATCTGTTTTCTTTCTCTATTGCACGAATTACTGGTTTTTATTTTGTCTAATGATGTTCTGGAACTGTAAAGGATTTCTCTGTAAAGCTTGCGAAGATGAAAACTGAATAAATTGGCTAGTTGAATCTGTCAGATAAGTCGAAAGATTCATCTGAATTGAAGTGTAAATGGGTAAGAAATCAAATTCTAAAATTCCGTTATCTGCTGAAGAAAATGAAGAATGAACAGTACCAGTCGCAAGACTAATACCAGCTGAATGAACAATACCAGTTGCAACGAATAGGAACCAGTCGCAAGACAAGAACCAGTCGCAAGGTCTTTTAAACAAATGTAAGTGAAACGATTTCGTTAGTACTTAAACCAGTCGCTACAACCATACTTAAAGACAATAAAGTAACTGCTGAAATTTAAAAAATGAATGCATCTGCTGGTGAACAGTGCATCTGCTGTATGTCACGAAGACAACGCAACTGCTGAATTCTAATAAATGAATGCACCTGCTGGTGTTAACAAAGGAATGCACTTGCTGGTTTTAGTAAAAGAAATGCATCTGCTGAATATGCATCTGCTGAATTTACGAAAGCAAGGCATCTGCTGAATATCAATAGCTAATGAACAAATTACCAGCTGATGAACAAACTGTCAGTTGATGAACAAATTACCAGCTGATGAACAAATTATCAACTGATAACAACTATCAACTAATTAATAAGCTGTCAGCTGATGAACAATAAAATATGCAACAGCTGAACATGAAATAGTGCGTCTGCTGATCGCAACTACTGAACTCAAACAATACAATAGCTGAAATCTATACTTAGAATATTTTCGACAAAGCACGCACCGCCTGTTTCCTTTAAAACTCTTTGAAAGTATTTTGTTCGGCTTCTTGGGAGAGAGCACAACTTTATATGATTTGATTTTGAAATTAATGATGCATGAAGAATTGTTCGGCTTCTTGGGAGAGAGCACAACTTTATATGATTTGATTTTGAAATTAATGATGCATGAAGCAGCTTAAGATTCTATTTATATGATTTGTAAATGCCTAAGGAAAGAAACGCATTCAATTCAATATGCCAAATTCTGAAAGAAGCGTGCTCTGTTTTAAACCAAATAATGCATATGAAAACCGAACAGTTTAAGTTAAAACAAAGGATTCAATCGGCTTGTAGGAATTGTTTACACATCTACTGTAATTGCATTTCTGATATCTGGAATTTAGCTCTTAAATGGTAAAAGCTAAACAATACATAGATAAAATCTGAAACTCGATTGATCAAGAGTTGAATATAATAGCATTGTAATCCCTCAATCTCATATCTTTCTAGTTTGTGGCCTTCAAAATATCTGGGCATTACAGTAGAACTCTAGTTACAGGGTAATATTGATTATGCAGACCTCATAGTATTGCCATTACTTGAATTTGATTTTATATTGGGAATAGATTGGTTGACTAAGTATGAAGCTATTATAGACTTTAAGCAGAGATCTGTTTTTATTAAGAAACCCGATGGAAATTCATTCTCATTCAAAGCTGGTAATTTTGTAAAGGTCCTTAAGACAATATCAGCGATGAAAGCCCAGAAATGTTTAAGAAATGGTTGTCAGGAATTTTTGGTAAACATCGTGTCCTCAGACCCCGAAAAGAAAAATAAACTGGAAGATGTTCATGTCGTAAGAGGATTCCCAGATATTTTCCCAGAAGATGTTTCGGGTTTACCTCCCATTCGAGAATTAGAATTTACTATTGATTTAGTACCAGAAGCCGCTCCAATTTCAAAGCCTCCCTATAGACTTGCTCCTAAGGAAATGAAAGAATTAAAAGATTAGATTCAAGAGCTACTGGATAAAGGTTTTAGTAGACCCAGTACATCGCCTTGGGGTGCACCAGTGCTTTTCGTAAAGAAGAAAGATGGGAGTATGCGTCTATGTATCGATTATAGGGAATTGACCAACTAACGATTAAGAATAAGTACCCTCTCCCTAGAATCGATGATTTATTTGATCAATTAAGAGGAGCTACTGTATTTTCGAAAATAGACCTGAGATCTGGTTATCACCAGTTGCGTGTAAAAGAAACAGATGTTTATAAAACAGCTTTCAGAACAAGATATGGCCATTATGAATTTCTAGTTATGCCTTTGGGGATAACGAATGCGCCATCCGTATTTATGGATTTAATGAATCGAATATTTCAACCTTATTTAGATAGATTTGTCATTATGTTCATAGATGATATTTTGATTTACTCGAAGAGCAGAGAAGAACACCTTAGAGAAATTTTAAAGATCTTGAGAAATAAACAGTTATTTCCTAAGTTTAGTAAGTGTGAATTCTGGATTGAAAAAGTAGTATTCTTGGGTCACATTATTTCGAAGAATGGAATAGAAGTAGATCCTTCAAAGGTGGAATCTGTTCGAGATTGGCCTGTACCTAAGAATGTCACGGAAATTCGAAGTTTCCTAGGACTTGCAGGATATTATAGAAGATTCATAGAAGGATTTTCGAAGATCGCTGTTCCATTAACAACATTAACTAAGAAGAACGTTAAGTATGATTGGACTCCTGAGTGCCAATCCAGCTTTGATAAATTAAAACATATGTTAGTTGAAGCCCCTGTTTTAACGGTCCCAACAGAGAAAGGGAATTTTGTCATTTACACCGATGCATCAAAGACGGGACTAGGAGCTGTTTTAATGCAAGAAAGAAAGGTGATTGCTTACGCTTCTAGGAAATTGAAGATTCACGAAAAGAATTATCCTACGCATGACCTGGAATTAGCAGCAGTAGTTTTCGCTTTAAAGATCTGGAGACACTATCTTTACGGCGAGAAGTGCGAAATTTTTACAGACCATAAAAGCCTTAAGTATTTATTTACCCAGAAAGAATTAAACATGCGTAGAGAAGATGGCTTGAATTGGTTAAAGATTATGATGCGTAATTAGCTATCACCCGGGAAAAGCTAACGTAGTAGCAGATGCGTTAAGTATAAGAAGCGTCGGGTTAGCGCAAATCTCAGTTCAGATCCCCCTGGAATTAGAGATTAATCGATTTGAACTCGAGATAATTCGAAAGGAAAATATTGCTAAGTTATCGGTCCTTACGATTCAATCAACGTTAAAAGATAGGATCAAAGAAGGACAAGCGAAGCTCCAGAAATGGAAGAAGCAGGATGAAAACAGAGGATCAAATCTGTATGCAGTGGAAGAAGGAATTGTTAAATATCAAGGTAGATTGTGGGTACCGCGCACAGAAAATTTGCGCAATGAGATTATGAATGAAGCCCATAATTCTCCGTATTCCATACATCCAGGAGGAACAAAAATGTTCAAGGATTTGCAAGATCTGTTTTGGTGGCCAGGGATGAAACGTGACATCTGTAGATTTGTTGCGGAATGTTTAACATGCCAACAAGTTAAAGCAGAACACCAGAGACCTGCAGGAATGTTAAAACCACTTCCTATACCTGTTTGTAAATGGGATAATATAGCAATGGATTTCGTGGTAGGATTACCCAGGACAGTTTCAGGTTGTAACGCAATTTGGGTAATAGTTGACAGATTAACTAAGTCTGCTAATTTTCTTCCTGTAAAGACAACTGATGATTTAAATAAGTATGCAGAGTTGTATATCAAGGAAATAGTCAGACTTCACGGGATTCCAAGTTCTATTGTATCAGATAGAGATCCCAGATTCACTTTGAGATTCTGGAAAAGTTTACACCAATCCTTAGGAACGAAACTAACTTTCAGTACAGCGTTCCATCCTCAAACCGATGGGCAATCAGAAAGAGTAATTCAAATACTGTAAGATTTGTTAAGGGCTAGTGTTCTTGATTTTTCAGAAAGCTGGGAATTTAAGTTACCATTGATTGAGTTCACCTACAACAACAGTTATCAAGCTTCGATAGAAATGGCACCATACGAAGCTCTGTATGGTAGGAAATGTCGATCACCAATTCTTTGGGATGATGTGGGTGAAAGAAACGAAATAGGACCTGATCTTATAGAGAAAACTTCAGAAGCAATTAAGAGAATACGTGAAAGAATGAAGATTGCTCAAAGTAGGCAGAAAAGTTATGCAGACATTCATCGCAGAGATTTGAATTTTGAGGTATGAGATCACGTGTTCCTCATAATTTCACCAATGAAAGGTGTTTTAAGATTTGGAAAGAAAGGAAAGTTAAGTCCCAGATATGTTGGACCATTTCAGATCTTAGAACGAGTTGGAACGTTAGCGTATCGTTTAGCACTACCTCCACAAATGTCCTCTGTCCACAACGTTTTCCATGTATCAACACTTAGAAGATACATTGCGAACCCATCGCATGTTCTCAGACATGAACAAGTGAAATTGGAACCAGACTTGACTTACGAAGAAACTCCAGAAAAGATTTTAGCAAAAGAAAATCGTAAGTTAAGAAACAGAACTATCCCAATGATCAAGATTCAGTGGACGAACCACTCAGAAAGGGAAGAAACGTGGGAAGTGGAATCTGATATGCAGAAAAGTTACCCAGATTTCTTCAAATAAAAGAATTTCGGGGACGAAATTCTTTTAAGGGGGGTAGAATGTAACGACCTGATCTTTTAGAAGTCCACAATTAGAAAGATATGAGATTGAGGGATTACATTGCTATTATAATTCGATTCTTGAATACATCGAGTTTCAGATTTCTGTCTATGCATTGATTAGCCTTCCTTTAAGTTAAAAGCTGAAATTTAGACTTCATGTTTACGTGAGTTCCGATCTCATGTTTTATGCAATGATCAATCTTTATTCTGTTATGGATTGATATTCAAATGTTAGAATGCAATTAAAGTAGATGTTTAGTGACTTCTGCAAACCAAGTGGATCCTTTATTTAACTAAAATTCTCGGTTTCCACTCGCATCTTTTATTTTAAAAACAGAGCACGCTTCTTTCAGAATTTGACATATTGATATAACGTATTTTTCCTTAGTCATTGTAAATCATATAAATAGGATCTTAAGCTGCTTCATGCATCATTACTTTCAAATCAAATCATATTAAGCGGTCTCTCTCTCAAGAAGCCGAACAAAATACTTTCAAAGTGTTTTAAAGGAAACAGGCGGTGCGTTAGGAGTTGCTGGATTCTCTGTTGTTATTGTGTTAAAGATACCTGGCAAGTAAACTCTGTTTCTTGCTCACTCAATAGGAAGCATATATTCAATTCTGTTTTTATGATTATGTATGCTTTAAAGAAACGAAAAATAGCTACTGCTGTTCTTCAAAGAAAACCAGAAGTTCATGCTCTGTTTTCGAAAAAGTTGAGTTTACAGTAATTTTGATTCAAAGATGTGTTAGAAAATGGTTTAATGATGTTCTTTTAGCAAATTCTTGAGTTTTCTTCAGAAATTCCTTCGAAGTAGCTTACAAGTAGCTTATTCGATCATTTCCAGAATTTGTTCAGATATTTTGAATTCTTCAGACAAAGGAAAACCATCGTCATTCACCTGGTTATGTCTGAAATCTGGTTCTTATACCACTGCTGATATTGCTTTGTCGAAATTATTCTAAGTATAAAATGAGCAGTTGAATTTCTTTGGTGTTAAAGATACCTGGCAAGTAAACTCTGTTTCTTGCTCACTCAATAGGAAGCATATATTCAATTCTGTTTTTATGATTATGTATGGCTTTAAAGAAACGAAAAATAGCTACTGCTGTTCTTCAAAGAAAACCAGAAGTTCATGTTCTGTTTTCAAAAAAGTTGAGTTTACAGTAATTTTGATTCAAAGATGTGTTAGAAAATGGTTTAATGATGTTCTTTTAGCAAATTCTTGAGTTTTCTTCAGAAATTCCATCGAAGTAGCTTACAAGTAGCTTATTCGATCATTTCCAGAATTTGTTCAGATATTTTGAATTCTTCAGACAAAGGAAAACCATCGTCATTCACCTGGTTAAGTCTGAAATCTGGTTCTTATACCACTGCTGATATTGCTTTGTCGAAATTATTCTAAGTATAAAATCAGCAGTTGCATTTCTTTGCTAAAACCAGCAGGTGTATTTCTCTGTTAACACCAGCAGGTGCATTTCTTTGCTAAAACCAGCGGGTGCATTTCTTTGCTAAAACCAACAGGTGTATTTCTTTGTTAACACTAGCAGGTGCATTCCTATTGAACTAATTCAGCAGCCTCATTCCTTGTTAGAATTCAGCAGCTGCGTTGTCTTCCAAAATTCAGTAGACCTATTTCCTAGTAATATTCAGCAGATGCATATTCAGCAGATGCATTGCTTTCATAAATTCAGCAGATGCATATTCAGCAGATGCATTGTTTCGTAGAATCAGTGGATGCACTGTTTGCCAGTAGTTGCATTCCATTATAGGTTCCAGCAGCTGCATTCCTTGGTAAAATACCAGCAGTTATACTGTTCATTGCAGCTGGAATTTCATCATTTACTCCTTCAATGATTCTTCGATTGAAATAGAAAGCATAGTTTCAGATTCCTTATTCAATTCCGAATCATTTCAAAGATTGTATTCGACTCTGACAGATTCAAGTAGTATTTTTATTCGGTTTTCATCTTCGCAAGCCTTACAAGGAAATCCTTTATAGTTCCAGAACATCATTAGACAAACAAAAACCAGTACTCGAACAAAAGAAAGAAAACAGTTTTCACAAGAGAAAGAAAGAGCAGAACATGCTTCAGAAAATGTTTTAAGTTATGACAACTAAAGGGTCCCCAGGAAGGATTAGGATTACGGTCGACGGACTGTATACCCCTTCAAAAACCAAGGAAGGATCAGGATTATAGATTGACGGATCTATATACCCCTTCAATTATAAGCTATGACTGATATCAGGAGTTTGATCAAACGAATTTGACCAAATGTTTACAGTGTTGTCATAATTTTCCAGAAAATGAATGAAGAGCATAAGTGTGATTCTAATCACAGCTCTGTAGAAATGTTTAACGAAAATGTTTAGAATTGAATTATATTTTATGTTTTACGCTTGTTTATTCATAAGCGTGATTCAAAAATTCAGACTCCAGTATGTATCAGTTCACGAACAATTGTATTCTTACTCTTGTTATTATCATATTTTACCTGCTGGGCCTTTGGCTCACTAGTTTTCATTGAGTGCAGGTAATGCACAGTAGGGAGCTGGAGAGAGCTGAACAGAAAGGAAGGAATGTGTTTATCATGGACACCAGACTTCGCCATTTCTTTCTGTTCCAGATTTCATAGTTTCGTTTGGAACACTTTTGTACCGTAAAGAATGTTTTGCTGTTATTTTGTATCAAAATAGATTCCTAAGTTAGTGATGATTGTAGGAATATATCCTAGACGTTATCACACTACGAGATGTAGCAATTTAAATTCGTCTATCAGATTTCACTATTTCCGTACCCTTTGTTTCGTTATTTAAGATTTCTCATTTATGATTGCGAAAGTTTATTATTCGCCTTCAAGACCAGAAAAATTTAGTAGCGACCAAGAGTTTCGATGTTTGAAATTTGTACGTCTTTCAATTAAACCCCAAAACTTGTAATTATTCAACAAAGAAAATGAGGGTCGTTACAGATATGCTCCCACTTCCACTTGGGAATAGGGAGTGGCTGCAATAACCCTTCCGGTCGTTGATGCTCTGCCTTTACCTGCTGATAGGTCAAGCACTCAGACACAAATCTTCCAATATCCTTCTTCATCCCCGACCACGAATACAATTTCTGCAAATCTCTGTACATCTTCGTACTCCCTGGGTGGATGGAGTACGTCGATGCGTGCTCCTCTGCTAAGATCTCAGCTCTCAGCTGTCAAGTGCTCGACACCCACATACGACCTCTGAACCTAACAATCCTGTCCTTAACGGTGTACAGACCTCGTCCCCTGGCCTCATCTCGCTGTCTCCACTACTGTAACTGCTCATCAGAGGCCTGCCCGTCTCTAATCCGTTCTCAAAGACTCGGCTGAACTGTGAGCGCTGCTAACTCGATGCACAACCTCCTGAATTAAACTCTAGCCCAAACCTCTCTATCTCAGCCTGTAGTGGCCTCTCAACAGATAAACATGCCACTACTGCTGTCAGGCCTCGTGCTCAATCAGAATAAAATCATGCAATAATCAGTAGCGGAAGCAATAAAATAGTGGTTAAAATTTTCACTTTTGGCCTGACTGAAAGATACATAATTTAAAATACTGCAATACACAAAATATCCCAGTTTAAAATAACACAGTACAATAGTACAACATGTATCAAATACAAGAACCACAGTATACAACTGGATACAACAAGGAACAGGGCACTCCCCGGCTACTAGTATAGATACATATATGCTATACGCTAACTGGGACACTCTAACCACCTCCTGGGGCACCTCCGGCTAGGTCAACTCCACAACCAGCTGAGTAACCTGGGAACCTGGACAACACACTCAGGCAAACAAACACTAGCCCCATAGGGACACGGGGTCAAACCCCAGTACGGAGAGCAACATAAAACAACTAATGGAAAGCAACAAGTAATATGCAAATGCTATGCATGAGAACAAGGCTACAACCGAAGGCAGGGAGCCAAAGGATCTCAACAGCTGCTCAACAAACAAATCAGATCAACTGAAAAACATTGGCCACGGGGTGTGTGAGTACATGGGAGCTACCCACTCATCTCCACACACGACAACAGATGTAGAACACAGCTCAACCTGCTGTTGCCCAACTCATGAGATGTGGGAGCTACCCACTCCGCTCATAGTGGCTAACAGATCCCAGCAGGGAGATGAGGTATAAGGGAGTTACCCGCTCGTCCTCAAAACAAGCATCCTGGTACGCACAGATCTAGATAACAGGGCACGGCTAAACAAGATCTGAATGCAACATGAATAATGCGTGTATGCAATGACAACTTGCAGATAACAATACAACAGAAGCAAGCAATAACAGCACCGAAGCATACACAGCAGCAAGCATAATCACCCATGCTCAATCCAAGGCTGCAAAACAAGCTCACATATGTACCTCAATTCTTCTGAGCTACAATTACTACAATGAAGTCCCGAGCAACATAGATCCAAGAACCTGCTACGCAACAACACACAAAATCTCAGGGACAGTAGCATAGAAACTGGGAGCTACGAACTCAACCAGCACTATCCTACCCTTCTAACAAAACAGAAGGCTCTAAACAAAGCACAAGGTAGGATCTTAACACTTATCCCACGAGCTACCTGAAAAGTAGAAGCAAATCCGATGCTTATGCTAACAGACAACAGAAGGGATATGTCTTCGCGAACCTCTCCAAGCTTGATGCAAGCTTCCACAAGCTTTACCAAATGAAGCGTCTTAGCAAGAGGAGTCCAGCGCTACCATTCTTACTTCAATCGGAGCTTCCTACCGCCCGCAATCAGAGAAAAAGAGCTACGGTGAACAGTAGCTAGGGTATCACGACAGGATTCGCTATCGGGAAATATTCTAAGTGTCGAAGCTGAATACTGGGAATCGAAGACCAAGTCCTCTCAAATACAATTCAAATCTGCTCACGTCTGATGAACAGTACCCACCGACAACCTAAGTCTCAAAGCTGATTTCCCACTCGGATCTGAATCTCATATCAGATATGACTCTACGTCAAAACAGATCCTGACTTACCCGAACGACGTCGCACAGAGTCCACTCTCGCATTTGGACACGTCACCCACTACTCGAATCTGAAATGCTAAGCGCGTCGCATCACAACACTCAGATCCTACTCATATCTAAAGACACGCGCAACTCACATCTGAGTCTCCTCCGCTAAGCCAAAACGCTATCGTTCCCACTAATCAAAACGGCGTAGTTTTGCTACCCGCTACGGACTCATACTAGCGTACTCACATCTGCTTAGCGATACCAGATTCTAACCTCGAATCTGATCAACTCACAAATATGATCGCTGCAACCAAAATTCTCCAACTTCCCAGAATTGTTTTATGTATCAAATCTGACCCAAATACGCTCACGAAGCCTACCAACTCAAAGCTGGTCACCCAGATTTGTTCACGCTCAAATCTGAATCTCATAAAATCCGATTAATTAACTCAATTAATCTTTCTAAACTTTTGGGTCTCACATTCCTCCCCCTTTAAAGTAGGATTTCGTCCTCGAAATCAAACAACAATTCCGGATAAAGAGTTCAAGATAACTGGGAAATGAACCATAAGCAAACATCTACCAGGAAACAACAAGAAACAAACTAGCTACTGGAATCTGATACCACGTTTACTCAAACAGATGCGGTCACTCACGATGCATCTTCACTTACAGTTCCCACGTATCTTTACTCTCTACCATGTTTGCTCCACTCGACCATCACCAAAGGAATGGTCTTTGTGAGGCTCTCTGCTCACAATTAATCTTCTAATCGTAATCAGTGGGTTCTTAATGTAAACTAAACAAGTTTAACAATCCAATCTGGTTTATACATAATGTACAAAAAAAAAAATTTTCGACCAGCAAAAGCGTGAATCAGCAGAAGCATAATAAGTTCAGCTGGTAGCGTAAACTTGATTTATTTACACAAATACTTCAAAGTTTACAGCGGTTACAAGCTAACTTCACTAGTACACGTTTAAGTCTTATATACAAAACCAGACGTAAGCAACTTAAGACCAGTCGACCAAACATCTAGACTATCAGCTGGTGTTTCATCTTCTTGCTGCCGATCTAGCGTCTAAGTAGTATCTCTCGCTACCCGTAGTTGCTTTCCACTAGTTCTTTCTTCCTGTTGTCATGCACACATACAAAACAAAACAACATCTGGATGAACTCCGATGAGAATCATCTCAATATAATCAGCAGGTACGCATAATGACAGTAAAATGCATAAATAAATGCAATGACATGAAATGATTCTAGTTCTCTTCTTCGATCTCAGAATTGATTCCATATCAGTTTGACGCCATCAAGATTCGTATCCGATCTTGACATGAATATTCATCTATCGAAACCATCTCCGGCTTCGAAAATCAGGCCAACTCAGTCCTGGGCATTAGAATCAATTCAATTCTCTTCAATATGCAAATTCATGCAAATAGAAAAGATCCACTACCTGTGATGGATCGACACACACATAACTCAAGTTCTAAATCAAGAACAGTTCTATATCAAGAACAGTAATCAAATATGTATGTGATTTCAGCGGAATACTCAAGAAATATCATTCTCGAGTAATCTAGTTCCTGACTCTTCTGTCAGATTATACCTTTGTTCCTCTGTTTTCAAAATACTTTAATCAGTGTTCCTAAGCTCTGTTCCTCACTTCCAGAGATACTTGCGAGATCAAAGTCGATAGCTGAATTCAAGGTGTTCTCAGCATTTCAAATTCACTCCTATATATAGACAATCGATCTCTGTATTTCTGCAGCATTTCCAACGTGTTCAATTCGAGTTCCACGTGTCATGCTGAGTATTCAAACAAGATA
>KV010015.1:42768-58494 GCA_001598015.1 Dorcoceras hygrometricum
AAAACATAGCGGAAGCAATAAAAAGTGGCTTAAAATTTTCGCTTGGTCTGACGGTTTTAAACAGATAATTTAAAATAACACAATACTTAAAATAATCCCAGTATACATTATGAAATACGACAGTACAACAATTACAAGTACTAGCAACAATACAACAGCTGACACAGCTACAACTGAACAGAACTAAAGCATAGGGCACTCCTCGGCTGACAGCACTAGTACATAATATTCTATATGCTAACTGGGACACTCTATCCACCACTTGGGGCATCACCTGCTGGATCAAAGCCACGGCCAGCTGTGAATCCTGGAATGTAACGCCCAGAAATCCTAATTACGTTAAATTGAGCGCATGACTAGGGGGAAAACTTTATGTTAGCATGATTACATGTCATGCTATGTGATTATACGACGATTTTATGCCTTACTTTGTGCATGTCATTTTACGGTACTGCTTGAGTTCCGGTAAGCGGGGACGATACCGGAGACGACCAAATTGAAAATATTTTTAAAGTTTTAGCCGTTAGACATATTTTAAAGCAAAAATTTTTATTTTATGCACCATTTCGAAAAAATTGAGATTTTATGCACAGTTATCGAGGGGGTCACGTTTTTCGCCTATACGGGCTATTTTATGAATTTTACTACACTTTTAAATTTGAGAGACCTTATATTACGAAAATTAGAGGCTTGAAGTCTGCAAATTAAGTATTTTAAAGCATTTTTAATTAGAGAGGGGTTATTTTTGGGATTAAGCCTTTTATTTTTAATTAAAAACAAGTTGGAGGGGTCTTTTTGTACACTTCTCATTCACTCACCTCCCCTTAATTCGAAATTAACCTATTCCTCACCTCCATCAGCCGACTTCAGCCCTTCCTTCCCCCATAGGTGGTCGAAATTTTCAGATTATTGGTTGGAATTCAAAGGTGTTTTGTCTAATCCATTGTCCTCCGCTCCGGTAACGCGTATCTCTACTCCCTTCTTCGATCAAGGCATGTTGTATTCTTCTTTTCTCACCATTTAGATCATAATATACTATTTTATAAAGGTTTTGCATGATTTATATGTGAATTGTTTAGATCTATCATGTGTTGTTTGAGATCCATGCATACATCACGATTTTGATACGTTTTTGATTCGTTTCTTGTTCTAACTCGGTTTTGGTTTGTTCAAGGGCTTGGTGATCCGTTCATGGAAGCCTTGGGGTGGTCCTAGGCTTAGGAGAGGGTGGCTCGACCCCTTGGTTGAGCCAAAGGTGTCGGTCATATGTGGAGTGGTGGCCGTGTGCATGGTGTGAAGCCGTGTGCATGTCGCCTCTTGGGAGCCTTCGTGTGAGTTGGTTCAGCCATGGTTCGAGCCGTGGCTTGGACCATGGTTGGGGGCGGACCTGGGAAAGGTTCTGCCAGAGTGGCTCCGGCCAAGGGTGGCCGGAGGTCGAGGTCCAAAGGGCGCAAGGCTGCGGGTCGCGTGTAGGGGGGAGGCGGTGGCTAGGGTAATTGGGAGATGGGCTTGGGCCGATTCGGTTGGGCCGATGGGTCGGTTCAATCGGCCGGGTCGAGTTTGTCAAGTTTCGAGTCAAATATTTTAAGTCCAGTCCGAGTAATTTTAATCATGGGCCGGGTAATTTTATTTTAAAGTACAAGTCATTTTATCGAGTTGGAACCATTTTCCCCTCGACTGGTTTGCGTGAATTATCAAAACGACGACGTCGCACCTATGTCATCATCACAGTCGATACACTATCAATCAGCAGGTATACATCAAAATCAGAAGGTATATAAACCAGCAGATGCATAAGAAACTCTTGCTGCTGATTTCTCGTGCGTAACAGTAACTAACACGTGGCGCTTTCTCATTAACCCTTCTATTCGCGCGTTTGCTTCCAGCTGAATTCAACACTAACGCTTCAACTTAATTTCAAACTTCCACCAGTCGCGAGCTACAGTAACCTGCTGCTGATTTTATCGAATCGCTTCGCCTGGTTACTTCGTCTGGTTCTCACACTTAGCGCGATTTAACGATACACAGTTCTTTAATCATCCAACACTTCCAGAAGAAATCCGAGCTCATAATCAAACTTCATCAAATTCTTAAATGTCGAAATTACTCCACTAATCCACTTCTTAATGATTCTGGGCATTACAGTCTTGTTCCTCAGCTGCTTATCCTTCCTATCTAGGATCTGCAAGGGGTACTCAACATAACTCAAAGTTCTATCTAGCTCCACCTCGTCTGATCTCAGCACATGCGAAGGATCTGGCTCATACTTCCTCAACATAGACACATGAAAAACATCATGTAAGGAGGACAAATCTGGCGGCAAAAATAGCCGATAAGCCAAAGGATCAATTCTCTCAACAAACTCATATGGTCCAACATAACGATGAGCTAATTTTTCCTTGAGACCAAATCTCATAACACTGCGGAAAGGAGAAACTTGAAGGAAAACCAGATCACCAACCTGAAATTCCGAAGGCCTACATGTCAAGCCTCGTGCACAACTCAAAGTTAAACCACGACAAAAACATAGCGGAAGCAATAAAAAGTGGCTTAAAATTTTCGCTTGGTCTGACGGTTTTAAACAGATAATTTAAAATAACACAATACTTAAAATAATCCCAGTATACATTATGAAATACGACAGTACAACAATTACAAGTACTAGCAACAATACAACAGCTGACACAGCTACAACTGAACAGAACTAAAGCATAGGGCACTCCTCGGCTGACAGCACTAGTACATAATATTCTATATGCTAACTGGGACACTCTATCCACCACTTGGGGCATCACCTGCTGGATCAAAGCCACGGCCAGCTGTGAATCCTGGAATGTAACGCCCAGAAATCCTAATTACGTTAAATTGAGCGCATGACTAGGGGGAAAACTTTATGTTAGCATGATTACATGTCATGCTATGTGATTATACGACGATTTTATGCCTTACTTTGTGCATGTCATTTTACGGTACTGCTTGAGTTCCGGTAAGCGGGGACGAGACCGGAGACGACCAAATTGAAAATATTTTTAAAGTTTTAGCCGTTAGACATATTTTAAAGCAAAAATTTTTATTTTATGCACCATTTCGAAAAAATTGAGATTTTATACAAAGTTATCGAGGGGGTCACGTTTTTCGCCTATACGGGCTATTTTTATGAATTTTACTACACTTTTAAATTTGAGAGACCTTATATTACGAAAATTAGAGGCTTGAAGTCTGCAAATTAAGTATTTTAAAGCATTTTTAATTAGAGAGGGGTTATTTTTGGGATTAAGCCTTTTATTTTTAATTAAAAACAAGTTGGAGGGGTCTTTTTTTACACTTCTCATTCACTCACCTCCCCTTAATTCGAAATTAACCTATACCTCACCTCCATCAGCCGACTTCAGCCCTTCCTTCCCCCATAGGTGGTCGAAATTTTCAGATTATTGGTTGGAATTCAAAGGTGTTTTGTCTAATCCATTGTCCTCCGCTCCGGTAACGCGTATCTCTACTCCCTTCTTCGATCAAGGCATGTTGTATTCTTCTTTTCTCACCATTTAGATCATAATATACTGTTTTATAAAGGTTTTGCATGATTTATATATGCGCAACAACAATACCAACAGCATGTATACAACATATAACATCAATACCAGCAAGTATACACCATTTAAACACACGGTCATCTCTCAAATAACAGCCTTAACAGGCAGTAAACGCAACAGCCATCACACCAGCAACTATCATCTTATTCAAGTCATGCCTACGCTGCATTTACAAGCTCTAAACCGTACCTTAATTTCCTCAAGGAACGAAGCAACTCACTGCCTGCACAATCTGCCAAGATATACAACATACAAATCTCAGCCTATACCCAAAAACTCACGGCCAAATCAAACCAAACACACGGCTGGGAGCTACAACTCAACCAGCTAACTATCATCCTTAAACATCTTAATAGGAAACTAAATTAACTACTAGGAACGAGATCTCCAACTCGAAGGCTACCTGCGCGCACAACACACGAACAGGGCTAAGCTTCTGCCTCCTCGCGATATCTCCCTGGACAACCCGTAGCTTCCAAGATTGGTGTAGGATGAAAGAGCTCTTCGAGAGGAGTCCAACGCTACCTCGGATGTGAAAAACGGTGGCCGGAATCAACGGGAAAAGGCCGGAGAAGGTTACGGTGAACAGTACCAAGGGTTTGAAAAACAGAGAACGAAGTCGAGAGAAATATTTCTAAGTATGGAATCCGATCAAATGCAACGAATCCAACGCTTCTATTTATAGGCGCGAGCGATCTGTTTAAATGAATCACCGACACAACAGATCTCACAAACTGGCGCTAAACAACGAATATTCCCAAAAAACGATGTCGCAACACTTAAAAGAAAAGAGAGGTCTGGCCTAAATCGCTGAAATCTGGAAATACGCTAACACAAAGCCAAAACCGCGGACAGATCTGCTTACGTCACCAAAGCTGTTCGCTAAACCAATCGCGCGCACACAACAGATCTTCCTACGTCATCAAGTCTGTTTGAACATTACACATGCCTCAACAAACGGATCTCTCCAAAACGGAGACGTACTGAGACCAGATCTTAGCGCCTCAACTAACTCACGCAAAACACAAAACGGCAACGTTTCGATAAAAACAGATCTCACGCTAAAAGCAACAGATCTCTCGAGCAGCAACGCTTGCGTCAGCCTCACAACGATAACACACGCTGCTGACGTCACGAGATCTATCAACAGATTTTCACCCAACAAACTCAAGCCAGCAATGCTTACGTCATCTACGCTAAGCAACCATGCAATGCTGACGTCATCAAATCCGTTACTAGATCTCACCAAAATTTCGAAAATCTCAAATTTCCCAGAAATGCTCCAAATACGATTCTCAACTCGAAAATGCAACCCAAACATTCAAATTGAAATCTAAGTCACCAGAAATCATCAAAACTCTATTAATTCAACAATTAATCCTTTACACAAATTCAGGTCTCACATTTCTCCCCCACTAAAAAGGATTTCGTCCTCGAAATCAACAACACTTCAACTACCAAAACACAGCAGCACGATACAAACAAGAACTCGCCTAACACAGGCCAAGAGTTCAAGATAACTGAGCAAACAATTTACATAAACTAGGGAAGAAATTACAACCAAAAGCTACAAATTACTGGAAAATATAGCCCAACGGCTACTCAAACAGATGCGGCCACTCGCGCTGCATCTTTTCTTCCAGTTCCCAAGTAGCTTCTTCTCTTCCATGCTTGCTCCACTGCACCATTACCAACGGAATGGTTTTATTCCTCAACTGCTTCTCCTTTCTGCCAAGGATTTGCAAAGGATATTCCTGATAGCTCAACGACTGATCTAGCTCAACCTCGTCAGTTCCAAGCACATGAGACGGATCTGGCTCATACTTTCTCAACATCGACACATGAAACACATCTTGAAACTAGGTAAACACATTTACCTAAAACACTTCTAGTACTCTGGCCAGAGATTTGAACACTATTATCCCCTCAGATAGCATAGGATATCCACGCATGTCTGCGAGCGGTGAATCCTCGACAACGATGCATCGACTCCTACATGCATCGGGGTCTCACCCAATCCCGACGCCTTATGACCCCAAGTGAGTCGGCAAACGGGTCAAAGTGAGACGCCTATCATGTAGAGTCTCAATGACGTTTCGAGTCGTGAGGACTAATCAGTACAACCAAGACCTCGGACTTATCCACTCGACAAATGGTAACCACTTGGAAAGTCCGAACGAGGGTAGTTCGATAGATCACCAGGTCACTATCTATCTGCATGCTCAGAACATCACAATGTTCCCTACCAATGAAGCATGGTACTTCGCATCGCAGATAATAGTCTCGAACTCGGGCGGCCTTATCCTCATTTTGACGGCCCAATCGACTAGAAACATGTTCAGAATACACAGTGACTATTAGATGTGTTTCATGATAGCCGTCATACCCACTATCACATCTAACATACGCTTTAGTGCATTCTAGGTCTTTACTCAACGCAATTGTAAATCATTACACACATAATGAAAGTAAAGAATGCCATATAAGTAAATGCGTATATCATATATAAAGAGTGTTTGTACAAGAGTCTATAAAACCCACACGCCACAAGTTGGCTAGTTGGGCATCTACTCTAACACAGGGATCCCGAGATAAGGTCGGATGAACCACACCGCCGCGTACGTTGGTTTATAGATTGATCAATCGATTATGGATCACACTTCATGGATACGACTCGCATGTTCTTTTAAGTTATGTTATGTTTATGCCATGACTTAATATATATATGTTATACGATGGAGTTATGTATGACCGCATTATGATTCTTTGTTTTAAGATCTTTCACGCACGCACATCATGAAATTATGTTCCTTTACGTATGTGCCTGCATGTGGTTTTATTATATGTACTTTGTTATTATCGGATAGAGCATGATGGGACTTTAGGCTCACTAGGTTTAAATGGTACAGGTGAGCATGATGCTGATTTTATTCCGACCGGCGGTGAGGACCTCTGATGCTACGCTGCTGCTGTTACCCCGTGACCACTCAGTTATTTTATGCCATTGCTTTTAAACATGTTCAGTTTTCCGCAACAGTTTTAAATACTCTGATTTTTATGTTAGCTCGTGCGATGTGGATTGGGGATACTTTGCAGTTAGTTTTGAATGGATGTTGAGATGATATTTTCAAATGCTTTAATTTATGGTTTTTTTTATTTATAGCTTTTATTAAATGTTTATTCCACATCATATTTTCAAAAGAAAAATTTTTTTTTAGAGGTTTAGTGTGTTTCAACATGGTATCAGAGCGGTGGTTCTGGTGGGGTACTAGCCTGCTGCGTGGAGCTCGGAAGTCGCACTGCCAGTCTTTGAGTTTTAGGCTTTTATGATTTATGTTTATGTTTACATGCTGCATGTTTATCTTTGCCTTAGTTTTACCTTAGATTTTAAGGGTTAGACGCCTAGTCATGCACTTAAATTTACGCATAGGGATTTTTTTTACCAGTATGCCTCCCCGACGTGTTGGAGAGCAGCAGCAGGATGATGACACGCCTCTTCCTCCTCCCCCTCGACCACCACAGTTAACGCCTTATGATAGGGCTAGCGTGGACATGCTAGCCGAGATTACAAGATTACTGGAGAGACAGTCGGAGCGACCCGGAAAGTCGGACAAGGAGGACGTCGCAGAGAGGTTCCGCAAGCAGGGACCTAAGTAATTTTCTCGCACCACAGATCCACTCGTTGCTGAGGAGTGGATCCGATCACTGGAGACCATTTTTGCCTACATGGGTCTCCCGGACGCTGATAAGGTCAGATGTGCTATCTTCATGATGAGAGGAGACGCAGCTCTTTGGTGGGAGAGCGCAGTGGTTGGCTTAGTACTGGAGAGCCTGTCGTGGGAGAGATTCAAGGCGGTATTCTATGAGAAGTATTTCACTGCAGACGCTAGGAGCCAGTTGATTCGGGAGTTCATGAGTCTCCGCCAGGGAGACAGGTCGGTTGCTGAGTATGTGAGACTTATTGAGAGAGGGCGTCACTTTGTGCCCTCGATCTCGCTTGTGGAGAGCGAGAAGTTGAGGCAGTTCACTGATAGACTGTGACCAGACATCCGCCACGATGTCAACATGGCGGACGTGACTACCTATATGGCCAGGGCCAGCAGGGCCACAGCAGCAGGGGGCCAGCACCCCTAGACCCGGAGGATTTCCGATCTGCAAGGAGTGCAGTAAGCAGCATTCCGGACCGTGGATGGCGGGATCAGGGAAGTGCTTTCATTGCAGGGAACCGGGACACATTTCCAAGGATTGCCCTAGGAAGAGACAGACCACGGGTCGTGTCTTCGTGATGCAGGCAGAGGCGGCAGATCCGGATACTACTTTGCTCACGGGAATTCCACTAGAATTTCCACCATTTCTATGATTTTTGAGTTTAGTGTTTGCTGTAAACAGATTGCATGCTGAGTAGAACACTACTATGGGATTCATGCCTTAGACTGGTTGAACTTAGTGGAACTGTATGCCTTCTAGGACTTCAATGCGATCATGGACAGTAGGGCTAGCTAACCTAGAATATGTGTTAGGAATCTGAATTACTTGTTGAGACCTAGTTTAACTGTAGACGCGTGCCTGTGTGATGTTTCCGTTTCAGGAGAGATTAGTGTGCTTGGTGTCACTACCCTTGCGTTACTAGACTCAGGGGAGACCCACTCGTTTATTTCAAGTGCGTTCACGCAGAGTATGGGTATTACACCAGAGAACTTGAGTATGGCTATCACAGTGACGGTCCCGTCAGGAGAGGAGTTGATGACGACCAGAGTGGTTTAGGGATTGACGATGATGTTCCAGGATCATGCAGTCCAAGCAGATTTAGTTCTGTTGCCGATGTCAGGATTCGTCTCATCCTATGCATGGATTGGTTGACGGAGTTTGGAGCGGTGATTGACTTCCAGCGGAGGTCAGTGACGATCAAGTTCACCAGGGCAAGAGGCTTTTGTTTTTGAGGCGACGAGGAGGCAGCGGAAGCCCAGATTCATATCTTTCTTACAGGCCAGGAATCTAGTTGAGCACGGATGTCAGGCGTTCTTGACCAGTGTTACTGCTTCAGGAGATTCACCAGGCCCTTCGTTGTCTGATGTGGAGGTAGTCAGGGACTTCGCAGATGTTTTCCCCGACGATGTCATAGGAGTTCCACCAGAGAGAGAGGTGGAGTTTTCTATTGAGCTGATGCCAGGTACAGTGCCTATCTCTAAGGCACCTTATCGTTTAGCTCCTACCGAGATGAAGGAGTTGAAGGAACAGATTTAGGAGTTTCTTGACAAGGGGTTCATTCGCCCTAGTTTTTCTCCATAGGGTGTGCCAGTTCTGTTTGTGAAGCAGAAGGATGGTAGCATGAGGTTGTGTATTGACTACCGGGAGTTGAACAGAGTTACCGTGAAGAACAGATATCCACTCCCGAGGATAGAGGACTTATTTGATCAGTTATAGGGAGATACGGTGTTCTCGAAGATCGACTTGAGATCTGGCTACCATCAGCTGAGAGTTAGAGAGGAGGACGTGTCCAAGACTGCTTTTCAGACATGCTACGGCCACTATGAGTTCTTGGTGATGCCGTTTGGTCTAACGAACGCCCCAGCGATTTTCATGGATCTGATGAACAGGGTATTCAGGCAGTATCTAGACCAGTACATCATTGTGTTCATCGACGATATTCAGATTTATTCGAGGATCTTTGAGGAGCATAGGCAGCACTTACAGACGGCTTTGCAGACTTTGAGGGAGCACAAGTTATACGCCAAGTTCAGCAAATGCGAGTTTTGGCTGGAGCAGGTGGCTTTCTTAGGGCATATTGTGTCGAAAGATGGGATATCTGTTGACCCATCGAAAGTGGAGGCAGTGCAGAACTGGGGGATTCCGAAGAATGCAGCGGAGATTCGTAGTTTTTTGGGCTTGGCAGGTTAGTATCGCAAATTCATCAAGGGCTTCTCCTCTATTTCAGTGCCCTTGACAGCCTTGACCAAGAAGAATGCGAAGTATGTGTGCAGTACCGACTGTCAGAGGAGCTTTGATCAGCTGAAGGAGGCCCTTACTTCAGCACCAGTATTAGTTATACCAGTGGACCACGAGAGTTTGTGGTTTATACAGATGCTTCTCTAAGAGGGCTAGGTGCAGTTCTGATGCAGGGAGGTAAGGCTATTGCGTATGCGTCGAGACAGCTGAAGAGTTATGAGAAAAACTATCCGACGCACGATCTGGAGCTTGCAACAGTAGTGTTCGCACTGAAGATTTGGAGACACTATTTGTACGGCGAGAAGTGTCAGATTTTCACCGACCATAAGAGCCTCAAGTACTTCTTCACTCAGAAGGAGATGAATATGATGCAGCGCAGATGGCTAGAGTTGGTGAAGGACAATGACTGTGACATTAGCTACCATCCGGGTAAGGCTAATGTGGTAGCAGGCGCTTTGAGCCGGAAGACTTCAGTGGTGGCATTTTTATCAGTGAAGTGACCACTACAGACCGAGATTCAGATATTTGGGTTGGAGTTTTATTCAGGGGGCTGTGCGCTTAGCCTCGCAACGCTCACAGTTCAGCCGACTCTTCAAGATCGGATTAGGGACGGCCAGGATACAGATGAGCAGTTACAGCAGTGGAGACAGAGAGATTAGGCTAGAGAACGAGGTTTGTACACAGTCGAGGATGGGATTACTCATTTCATGGGTCGCATGTGGGTACCCAATACTGAGCAGTTGAGAGCTGAGATCTTATCAGAGGCCAATGCATCGATGTATTCCATTCACCCAGTGAGTACAAAGATGTACAGGGATTTTCAGACACTTTATTGGTGGCCAGGGATCAAGAGAGATATTGGACGATTTGTGTCAGAGTGTTTGACCTGTCAGCAGGTCAAGGCAGAGCACCAGCGACCGGCAGGTTTGCTACAGCCACTCCCTATCCCTGAGTGGAAATGGGAGAACATCACGATGGATTTTGTGGTTGGATTACCCAGGAGTCCCAGAGGCTTTACGGTGATTTGGGTGATTGTGGATCGACTCACCAAGTACGCACACTTTCTATCGGTGAAGACCACTTTCACATTGACACAGTATGAAGAGCTATACATTAGAGATATTGTCAGGCTGCATGGCATACCAGTATCTATTGTGTCTGATAGGGATTCCAGGTTTACTTCTGCGTTTTGGAGGAGCTTGCACGCTGCATTGGGGACCAAGCTATCATTTAGTACGGCTTTTCACCCGCAGACAGACGGTCAGTCGGAGAGAGTCATCCAGATTCTAGAGGATTTACTGAGAGCCTGCGTGATAGATTTTTAGGGTACGTGGGATTCTAGGTTGCCCTTGGTAGAGTTCACGTACAATAACAGTTTTCAGGCCTCGATTGGGATGGCTCCTTATGAGGCTTTGTACGGGAGGAGGTGTAAGTCTCCCGTGCATTGGGACGAGGTTGACGAGAGGATTTTGACTGGACCAGAGATGGTCCAGCAGACAGCAGATATCGTGACCAGGATACGAGATCGGATGAGGACAGCTCAGAGTCGTCAAAAGAGTTATGCCGATCGTAGACGACGAGATCTGGAGTTGGAAGTAGGGGACCATGTATTTGTGAGGTTATCGCCCATGATGGGCGTGATGCGCTTCGGCCTGAGAGGCAAGCTCAGTCCGATATTCATTGGACCATTTGAGATTTTGGAGAGGGTCGGTACGTTAGCATATCGCGTAGCATTACCGCCTAGTCTATCAGCAGCGCATAACATGTTCCATATTTCGATATTATGGAAGTACATCCCGAACCCATCTCATGTGAGACCTGATTTTTTATGTAAGATTAATTTTTTGGATTAATCGGTTTTTAGAGCAATTCTGGAAGTTTTCGTATTTTTGAGATTTTTTTTGGGTGAAAGCTGGTCGATTTGGTGAAAACCAGTTGTAGCGTGTGTTAGTAACGCGGGAGATAAAACGTCGTCGTTTTGGCGTGAGTGACCATTCGTTGGCAAATTCTACCAGCAGATAGTATTTTAGGCGTTGTGTAGGATCTTCCAGCAGCAACGCTTACGTGGATTCAGCAGAGCGCTAAGGATTTTGAAACGGTGACGTTTTGTGAAGCATCGACTGGGTGATATCTGTTAGCAGCAAGCTCATGTAGCGAAGTTCAATACGCCGTCGTTTGGATTAGTTGACGCGACGTCGTTTTGGTTAGAGCTAAAAAATCAGCAGCTGGTATGTTTGCCCCTAGTAGAGATCAGTCGTTGCTTGTGTTAGTTCAACAGATTTGCTGACGTGGTTAAGCGACGCCGTATAGATTAGTTGAAACGCTGCGTTTTTGTGTTGCGTCTAGTACCAGTCGCAGGGATCTGTTGTGTTGTTGAGAAATCCAGTCGCTGGTTTTGGTTAACCAACTGATGGCAGATACGATGACGTAAGCTGTGCGACGTCGTTTAGTTAAGTCGCTGCGACACCGTTTTGCTAGAATTGTTTAAGAGATTCAGCAGTTGGTTTGCTTTGCATCTGCTGGTTTTGTATTAGCGAGTATCGACTGGTTTTGTCGGTGGGATCTATCATCAGCCGTTGAGAGTATTAGAGAGAGATCGCGAAGTTGCTGTCTTCGGCCATGTGTTGCGTCGTTGAGGTAGAACTTCGAATTGTTGTTGAGATCTTAGTATTAGCCTTTGTTTAAGATTCCTGTTAGTGGTATTGTTGGAATCAGCTGCTGGTGTGAGTGTATGACTCCCAGCCGTGCTTTCTGTGTATTAGCGTCCCTTGAGAATATTGCCCTGTGTGTTTTGGCAGGTTGTTATCCAGATTTCTCGGGACCTTTGCTTGTGATAATTGTTGTGCGGTATAAGGTACGGATTTGAGCTTGATGTAGCTGGGAATTTGCGTGAGATATTATCTGAAGCTGCTGAGATGTTTCGGTGAACATGGTTGTGTATTGCTTGCTGAGCATTTGTGTTATGCTAGCTGTTTTAATGATTTGCATACACGCATTGTTCACGCATTGTTTCAGATCCCTCGTGTATTGTATTTTGCAGCTTCGTATCTTGTATATTGTTGTTGTTTCTTACCAGGATGCGAGGGTGAGAGGCAATACAGCACTCTCATCTCCCTGCTGGGTTCTGTTAGCCACCATGAGTCGAGTGGTTAACTACCACAGTTCATGGGTGAGGCAACAACAGGTTGAGTTGTTTGTTGCATCTAGTATTTGGGTGTAGTGTCAAGGCGAGTGGCTCATTACCACACTTTGAACACACCCCGTGGCCACTGATTCGTTGCTGATTTTATGGAGCTATGTTTGAGTTACTTGGCTCCCTGTTCGGTTGTAGCCTTCAGCTGTTATCCGGTGTCTCATGCATAGCATCTACATTTTATCTTATGCATTCCTTTTAGCCATTTCATTTGCTCTCCGTACTGGGGTTTGACCCCATGTCCCTCTGGGGCTTGGTTGTTTTCCTTGTTTGTGTTGTTTTCAGGGAATCCAGGTTTTACAGCTGGTCGTGGTTTTAACCGGTGTCTCATGCATAGCATCTACATTTTTATCTTATGCATTCCTTTTAGCCATTTCATTTGCTCTCCGTACTCGGGGTTTGACCCCATGTCCCTCTGGGGCTTGGTTGTTTTCCTTTGTTTGTGTTGTTTTCAGGGAATCCAGGTTTTACAGCTGGTCGTGGTTTTAACCCAGCTGGTGGTGCCCCAGGAGGTGGTTAGAGTATCCCAGTTGTGTATAGCATATTTATATATATCAGTATAGTTAGCCAGGGGGATGCCCTGTGCTTCGTTACTGTATTTTGTTGTTGGAGTCTGATACATGTTATTGTTGCTGTTGTTATGGTATACTGTTGGTTGTTTTTATAAACTGGGATATATTTTGAGTATTGCGGTATTTTAAATTATATTGTTTAAACCGTCAGGCCAAAAGCAAAAATTTTACCCGCTTTTTGATAGCTTCTGAATGTGTTTGTGTGTTTTTACTCTGTTTAGAGCACGAGGCCTGACATCTCATGTGTTGGATTTTGAGCCGTTTCAGTTGGCACCAGATTTATCTTTTGAGGAGAGACCAGTTCAGATCTTAACGCGAGAGGAGCGCAGGCTTAGAGCGCGGAGGATTCCGATGGTCAAGGTCCGGTGGCAGAATCACTCGGCAGATGAGGCTACCTAGGAGACCGAGACCGATATGCGGACGCGCTATCCAGAGCTTTTCGGTACGTAACTTAATTTCGGGGACGAAATTTCTATAAGGGGAGAAGAGTTGTAACGCCCAAAAATCCTAATTACGTTAAATTTAGCGCATGACTAGGGGGAAAACTTTATGTTAGCATGATTACATGTAATGTTATGTGATTATTTGACGATTTTATGCCTTACTTTGTACATGTCATTTTACGGTACTGTTTGAGTTCCGGTAAGCGAGGACGAGACCAGAGACGACCAAATTGAAAATATTTTAAATGTTTTAGCCCTTAGACATATTTTAAGAAAAAATTTTTATTTTATGCACCATTTCGAAAAAAATGAGATTTTATGCATAGTTATCGAGGGGGACCCGTTTTTCGCCTATACGTGCTATTTTTATGAATTTTTACACTTTAAAATTTCAAAGACCTTATTACGAAAATTAGAGGCTTGAAGTCTGCACGTTAAGTATTTTTAAGTATTTAAAGCATTTTTGATTAGAATAGGGTTAGTTTTGGGATTAAGCCTTTTATTTCTAATTAAAAACAAGTTGGAGGGGTTTTTTTGTACACTTCTCATTCACTCACCTCCCCCTAATTCGAAATTAACCTATCCCTAACCTCCATCAGCCAACTTCAGCCCTTCCTTCCCCCGTAGGTGGTCGAAATTTTCAGATTATTGGTTGGAATTCAAAGGTGTTTGGTCTAATCCATTGTCCTCCGCTCCGGTAAAGCGTATCTCTACTCCATTCTTCGATCAAGGCATGTTGTATTCTTCTTTTCTCACCATTTAGATCATAGTATACTGTTTTATAAAGGTTTTGCATGATTTATATGTGAATTGTTTAGATCTATCATGTTTTGTTTGAGATCCATGCATACATCACGATTTTGATACGTTTTCGATTCGTTTCTTGTTCTAACTCGGTTTTGGTTGGTTCAAGGGCTTGGGGATCTGTTCATGGAAGCCTTGGGTGGTCCTAGGCTTAGGAGAGGGTGGCTCGACCCCTTGGTCGAGCCAAAGGCGTCGGTCATATGTGGAGTGGTGGCCGTGTGCATGGTGTGAAGCCGTGTGCATGTCGCCTCTTGGGAGCCTTCGTGTGAGTTGGTTCAGCCATGGTTCGAGCCGTGGCTTGGACCATGGTTGGGGGCGGACCTGGGGAAGGTTCTGCCGGAGTTGCTCCGGCCAAGGGTGGCCGGAGGTGGAGGGCCGAAGGGCGCAAGGCTGCGGGTCGCGTGTAGGGGGGCGGCGGTGGCTACGGTAATTGGGAGATGGGCTTGGGCCGGTTCGGTTGGGCTGATGGTTCGGTTCAATCGGGCCGGGTCGAGTTTGTCAAGTGTCGAGTCAAATATTTTATATCCGGTCCGAGTTATTTTAATTATGGACCGAGTAATTTTATTTTATAGTCCAAGTCATTTTATCAAGTCAAGTCAAACATTTTTAAGTCAAAACTATTCTTGGTCAAAATGATTTTTGGGCCAATGATTTTAAGTCAAAAGTTATTTAAGTTGTTAAATTTTTTTAATCGGGCCGGGTCGAGTTTGTCAAGTGTCGAGTCAAATATTTTATATCCGGTCCGAGTTATTTTAATTATGGACCGAGTAATTTTATTTTATAGTCCAAGTCATTTTATCAAGTCAAGTCAAACATTTTTAAGTCAAAACTATTCTTGGTCAAAATGATTTTTGGGCCAATGATTTTAAGTCAAAAGTTATTTTAAATTGTTAATTTTTTTTAAGTAATTTGGATTTTAAGTCAAATTATTAGATTTTGGGCCGTTATTTTAAATGAGTTTTAAGCCTGTTTTGACGGTGTTGGGCCGAGTCTTTCAAATGATTTTAAAGGGGTGATTCTTTGTTGTTGGGCCAAGTTTGAGTTGGGTTTAGTATTATTTTAAGTTTAGTTGAGGTTTTGGGCTTAGAGTTAGTGGGCCAGTCGCTTCAACCAGTCCTTGACCAGGCCGAGGAAATGTAAAGGCCCATGAATATATATTTAATTATATACGTAGTATG
>KV010015.1:71756-90508 GCA_001598015.1 Dorcoceras hygrometricum
CAAAACCAGTCGACACAACAATTCCCATAACAACAGTCGCAAGAACCAACAGCTGAACAAATCTCAAGTCACGCTAAACAAATCCAGTCGCTAGCTACAGTAGCGAACAATCTCTCAAAGCTGGACAACCAGTCGCTGCTTCGAAAATACAAGAGCTGGACAACCAGTCGACCGGACGCTAAAATCACAAAAAGGCAAACCATCGACTGGTCCTCTAAACGGCGTCGCACTACCAGCAGCTGGTATCCAGTCGCAAGACGAAACAACGCACAACGCTTCCCTCGTCTGGTACCAGTCGCAACATCAAAACGCAGCGTCGCAACTTACTCAAACGACGTCGCTCCACTGACGTCACTACCCAGTCGCAACAACTCTTCGCAAAATACCAGTCGCAGCTACAGTGCTCATCCAGTCGCAACATCTCAAACGACGGCGTTTCAAGCCTTGCGCTACCAAAACAAGCTACGACTGTTTTCGCCGCCGACCAGCTTTTGCCTCAAAGCTCAAAAACACGAGAACATCCAGAATTGTTCTAAACATAACTTTCGACCTGAAAATGCAACTCAAACCTCGAAACAGCGATTCTAAACCACAAAAATCTCTAAAAACCGATTAATTCCAACAATTAATCCTTAATACAAAAATCAGGTCTCACAATTCTCCCCCACTAAAAAGGATTTCGTCCTCGAAATCACAACAACAACTCTGGAAAAACAACACAACAGCCCCAGAGGGACCTCGGGGTCAAACCCCAGTACGGAGAGCATTAAATACAGCAAACGGAAATAATAGATAACAAGCACATGCTATGCAAAGATCAAGGCTACGATCGAGAACTGGGAGCCGAGGGATCTCCACAGCAACTCAACAGCTGGAGCGGATCAACTGAAAGACAGTAGTGACCACAATGTGCAGGAATATATGGGAGCTACCCACTCGTCTCCAAACACTGTACCGGATGCAAAACATACAACTCCACCTGCTGTTGCCTTGCTCATGAGATGTGGGAGCTACCCACTCCGCTCATAGCGGCTAACAGATCCCAGCATGGAGATGAGAGTGCGGTATTTCTGCTTGCCCTCAAGTACTGAGGCATACGGGAGTTACCCGCTCGTCCCCAGGCGTAGCATCACAGTATACACAAATCTGAACAACAAGGTACAGCTGACAGAACAGAGCTCAACAGGAAAGTATGCGTGTATGCAAATGCAACAGCTGATATTACACATGCACAATAATAACAGCAGAAAGCATACACAGCATAGCACATAATCCACGTTCCATTCACAGTTGTAGCAAAGCTTAACATCCGTACCTTAACTTCTGAGTTATACTTAGCACATGCAGATTGCAACAATGAAAGTCCTAGCAACGCAGATCCACCACCTTCTAAGCCAATACAAGCAACCGCTCAAGGACTACAACTCAGAACTACAGCAGCTGGGAGCTACGACTCCACCAGCGCTAATTCTACCTTTCTATCACCACGAACAGCTCTAACAAACTTAAAGGCAGAATCTTTACTTACCCCAACAAGCAAGGATAGGATGCAAAATCCGACGCTTATGCTAACAGACTAGAGAAGGGAGATGTCTCTGCGATCCTATTCCAGCTCCTCCGCAGCCTAAGAAAATGGTATGAGACGAAACGCCTTAGCAAGAGGAGTCCAACGCTACCACTCTCGCTCTCGTCGGAGCTATCTACCAACGGCAATTGAAATGAAGAAGGTTACCGTGAACAGTAACTAGGGTATCGTGACAAGATAAGGTCACGGGAAATATTTCTAAGTGTCGGGGAAACAATAATTGAACGCAAGGACTAAGTCCTCTATTTAAGGTCACAACTGACTAACTGGGAAACAGATCCACCGACAATATCAGCTATCGCAACTGATTTCCCAACCAACAGCTGAATCTCGCATCAGCTAAATCCTTACGTCGATAACACGCTCAACTAAATCAAACGACGTCATAGAGGGACACGTCACCTGCTACCTACTGCTGATCGACTAACCAACAGCTGATCGCTCACTCAACAGCTGATCCCTCAATCAGTAGTTGGATACGCGCACAACCCAAAAGCTGAGTCCTAGCGCTAAACCAAAACGCTGTTGTTCCAACTAATTCAAACGACGACGTACCAACACCCGCTACTGAAAACACGCTGCTGCTCCAAATGTTTCATAGCACCTCAACTAGAACGTAACATCTGAAAGCGATTACTCGCTGCTGATGCAACACCCCAACAGATGTCTCCACGCAACACCTGATATCTACACGCAGCTGGATTCAACACTTAAACAATTTCGACGGTTGCTCCAAGCACATCGACTCATAGCTGGTTTAATGCAGACTCTTCCAAACCCAAAATCTGATACCAAATATACGGGTCTCACACTACGCCTCTTGTTCGCATAACTGGCTTGGCGATCCTGTGCAGCTTTCATTCGCTGGAGAATCAGATCCACTTGATCTCTCATCTGCTGCACAAATTTTGGAGAAGACAGCTGCTTCTCCCCCACTTCTTCCCAACACACAGGCGATCTGCACTTCCTGCCATACGAAGCTTCAAATGGTGCCATACCAATCGTGACCTGGTAGCTGTTATTATAAGAAAACTCAACCAAAGACAACGAATCTTTCTAGCTACCACTTAAACCCATCACAACAGCTTTCAACATATCCTCTAGAATCTGGATAGTTCTCTCAGATTGGCCATCTGTCTGGGGATGATACGCTGTACTCATAGCTAATCTAGTACCCAAAGTTTTTTGCAAACTCTTCCAAAACCTGGAAGTAAACCTCGGATCATGATCTGAAACAATAGAAACAGGCACACCATGCAAACGCACCATGAAATCTATGTACAGCTTTGCCATCTTCTTCAAAGAATAGGTCATATTTTAGGGAATGAAGTGAGCAGACTTTGACAATCTGTCTATAACAACCCAAACTGCATCACAACCTCTGCTGGAACGAAGCAAATGCGTCACAAAGTCCAGAGCTATGTGCTCCCAATTCCATTGGGGCACCTAAGCTCTGCAACAAACCACCATGTCTCATCCTTTCAGCCTTGACTTGCTGACAATTCAGACAACGTGCTATAAAATCAGCAATATCACTCTTCAAACCTGCCCACCAATATTACTGCTTCAAGGCATGATACATCTTCCTTGCACCAGGATGGACACTGTGTCTACTACAGTGCGCTTCTCAAGATCTCCTCCTTCAAATCAATCAGATTTGGCACAACCAACCTTCCACAAAACCTCAAACAACCATCGGACGAGACAGTGTAATCCTCTAACTGTCCAGCTCTAACCTTCAGCTTCAACTCATGGATAGATGGATCGGTCCGCTGAGCTGCTCTAATGCTCGCAACAATCTGAGGCTCAACTTGGAAAGAAGACACCACAACATAATCCTCACCTGGGTAATATCGCCAACCAGTAGTGCTTAGATGCTCATGGACCTTCTAAATATTCAACGAAGCCAGCATCGCCACTTGAGCCTTTCTGCTCAATGCATCAGCAACTACATTGATTTTCCCAGGCTGATATTTGATCTCACAATCAAAATCCTTAAGCAGCTCCATCCATCTACGCTGTCTCATGTTCAAATCACTGAGAAAAGATATACTGAAGTCTCTTGTGGTCTGAATACACCACAAACTGCTCGCCATACTAATAGTGGCGCCAAATCTTCAAGGCAAAAACCACTGCTGCCAACTCCAAATCATGAACTGGGTAACGAGTCTCATGCGGTTTCAACTGAAGAGAGGCATACGCAATGACTCGACCATTCTGCATCAACACACAACCCAATCCATTCAAGGAAGCATCTGCACAAATCACAAAACCACCTGAACCAGAAGACAAAGCTAACATAGGCGCTGAAGTTAGCTTCTCTTTGAGCAACAGAAACTATTCTCACACTGATCAGTCAAAACAAACCTCTTGTATTTCTGAGTCAACTGCATCATCGGCTTAGCTATACTAGAGAATCCCTCGATAAAACGCCTATAATAGCCAGCCAAGCCCAAGAAACTATGAATCTTAGCAACATTCTTGGGGCGCTCCGAGTTAACAACAACCTCTAACTTACTGAGATCCACAGAAATACTTTCAACAGAAATGACATGACCCAGAAACACAACTCTATCCAACCAAAACTCGCACTTAGAGAACTTAGCATACAGTTGCGAGTCCCGAATCGTCTGAAGAACCAGTCTCAAATGCTATTTGTGCTGCATCGGAGTCTTCGAGTACACCAAAATGTCATCGATAAACACAATCACAAACTGATGGATGAACTCGAAAGACTCGATTCATCAGGTCCATGAAAACTACGGGGGCATTCGTCAAACCAAAAGACATAACCAAAAACTCATAATGCTTGTACCTCGTACGAAAAGTAGTTTTCGCAACATCTTGCTCCCGAATGCGCAACTGATGGTACCCCCAACGCAGATCGATCTTAGAAAACACAGCCAACCGCTGAAGCTGATCAAACAAGTCATCGATCCTCGGCAAAGGGTACTTATTCTTTACTCTTGTCTTATTCAACTGTCTAAAGTCGATGCACATCCTCATCGACCCATCCTTCTTCTTTACAAACAAGATAGGCGCTACCCACGGAGACATACTCGGCCTAATGAAACCCTTCTCCAGCAAGTCACTAAGCTGAACCTTAAGTTCCCTCAACTCAGCAGGCACTAAACGATACGGAGCTCGAGATATAGGAGCTGTACCAGGTACCAACTCAATGCTGAAGTCTATCTCCCACCTCGGAGAGAAGCCAGGAATCTCCTCTTGAAACACATCAAGGAAAATACGAACCACGGGAACATCACTGAGCCCTACGCGCAAAGAAGAAGACACATCCAAAGTATAGATCATAAATCCAGCGTTGTCTAACGACAACAGGCTAAACATCTCCATCGCAGAGATCAAAGGAATCTTCGACTGGGAATCGTGGCCATAGAAATTCCATTTCTCTCCAGACTGGGGCTTAAAACGCACATTGCCATGGAAACAATCCACAGTGGCCCTATAACTAGACAACACGTCCATTCCCACTATACAATCGAAATCCCACATCACTAGCCTGATCAGGTTTGCTAAGAACACGTTCTCTCCAAATCTAAGAATGTCATTCACCAAGATCTCTTGGGAGTACAGGCTCGTGCCGACAGGAGTCGCAACAGACACTCCATCGCAGAGATCAAAGGAATCTTCGACTGGGAATCGTGGCCATAGAAATTCCATTTCTCTCCAGACTGGGGCTTAAAACGCACATTGCCATGGAAACAATCCACAGTGGCCCTATAACTAGACAACACGTCCATTCCCACTATACAATCGAAATCCCACATCACTAGCCTGATCAGGTTTGCTAAGAACACGTTCTCTCCAAATCTAAGAATGTCATTCACCAAGATCTCTTGGGAGTACAGGCTCGTGCCGACAGGAGTCGCAACAGACACAACATCACACAAGGTAGTGGTATGAAAACCATGCTCAACCACAAATGCATCAGCAATAAACGAATGTGAGCTCCTGTATCAAACAACACACATGCAGGAAAATCAAAGACAAAGCAAGTAACTATGATCACTCCTCCTCCTGGCGTGCCCTCTGCTTGCTCCTCGTCATGGCATTCACCTGGGCAAACTGAGGTCCTGAAAACTGGGGCTGGGAATACTGTCCAAACCGCTAAGGATAAGGCTGCTGAAACGGACTAAACTGAGGCTCTCCCAACCTCTGCTACTGAATCGTAAAGGAACGACCTCTAGACGATCCACCTCGACCCTACGGTGGGGCGGCGGTATGCTGAGATCCAGCCAAAGGACACACTCTCGCAATGTGTCCATACTGTCCACATTTGTTAGACGAACCTTGCACAGCTACACACTACGCTGTAGGATGCCTTCCTCCACACTGGCCACAAAACTCGACCTTGGAACTACCGCTGCTAGAACTACCCGAGCCAGAAGAACTAGAACCTGACTTCTTCTTGAACTGACGACCACGAGGCCTAAACCTTTGGTGTCCAGACTGTTGGGCTACTTGCTGCTGGGGTGGCTGAGATGACTGCACAGACTGTGTAGGTTGCACCCCTGAAATAATGGGACGGTTACCCTGCACCACTTGAGGCCTAACACGATACCTACGGTTATGCAGTCCTTCCTCAATATCCATAGCCTTGTCCACCGCATCCGCATAACTCGTCGGTGAACCCGCAAACACCAAAGAATACAACTCTTCATTCAGCCCCTCCAAGAACTTGTTCCTCTTTGCCTTCTCTCGGCCTGAAACATGCGGAACATGCCCTGACGAAAGGCAGTACAAAAGATGTTCCACGTGATCCCTACACCTGTCTCCTCTAGAGTCCTCGAAGCGCCTCTCCACCAACGCCTGGCACCTCTGAGGGTTCATCCGCTGAAACCTCGCCATCACAAGTTCCATGTCGTCCACATGGGCTGCCAGCTCATCTACCTCAACCTCAAACTATCTATCACGTCCACGATGGGGAATACTACGCTGCACTTCCTCTTTCTGACCCTCGGATTCTTCCGGAAACTGCCCTCTACCTCTACCCCTACATCTAGGCGGCATCTACGAAGGCACTAATAGGGTAAGATCACACAGCAACAAATATATCACACAACAATTAAATCACATAGTCAAGCACATGCAACAAACAACACTGTGCCTAGACTCAAGTATGATCAAAAGAAATTGAGCTTATTCCAGCTTAAGCTCTGATACCAAAAATGTCAGGCCTCTTGCTCAATCAGAGTAAAACCACGCAATAATCAGTAGCGGAAGCAATAAAATAGTGGTTAAAATTTTCACTTTTGGCCTGACTGAAATATACATAATTTAAAATACTGCAATACTCAAAATATCCCAGTTTTAAATAACACAGTACAACAGTACAACATGTATAGAATACAAGAACCACAGTATACAACTGGATACAACAAGGCACAGGGCTCTCCCCGGCTACTAGTATAGATACATATATGCTATACGCTAACTGGGACACTCTAACCACCTCTTGGGGCACCTCCGACTGGGTCAACTCCACGACCAGCTGAGTAACCTGCGAAACCTGGACAACACACACAGGCAAACAAACACCAGCCCCAGAGGGACACGGGGTCAAACCCCATTACGGAGAGCGACATAAAACAGGTAATGGAAAGCAACAAGTAATATGCAAATGCTATGCATGCGAACAAGGCTACAACCGAAGGCAGGGAGCCAAAGGATCTCAACAGTTGCTCAAAAAATTAATCAGGTCAACTGAACAACAGTGGCCATGGGTGTGTGAGTATATGGGAGCTACACACTTGTCTCCACACACGGAACCAGATGCAGAACATAGTTCAACCTGTTGTTGCCCAACTCATGAGATGTGGGAGCTACCCACTCCGCTCATAGTGGCTAACTGATCCCAGCAGGGAGATGAGGTATACGGGAGTTACCCGCTCGTCCTCAAAACAAGCATCCTGGTACGCACAGATCAAGATAACTAGGTGCGGCTAAACAAGATCTGAATGCAACATGAATAATGCGTGTATGAAATGACAGCTTCCAGATAACAATACAATAGAAGCAAGCAATAACAACACCTAAGCATACACAGCAGCAAGCATAATCACCCATGCTCAATCCAAGGCTGTAAGACAAGCTCACATCCGTACCTACATTCTTCTGAGCTACAATTACTACAACGAAGTCCCGTGCAACACAGATCCAAGAACCTGCTACGCAACAACGCACAAAATCTCAGGGACAGTAACACAGAAACTACAACTGGGAGCTACGAACTCAACCAGCGCTATCCTACCCTTCTAACACAACAGAAGGCTCTAAACAAAGCACAAGGTAGGATCTTAACACTTACCACGAGATACCTGAAAGTAGAAGCAAATCCGACGCTTATGCTAACAGAATACAGAAGGGAGATGTCTTCACGAACCTCTCCAAGCTTGACGCAAGCTTCCACAAGATGTACCAAATGAAGCGCCTTAGCAAGAGGAGTCCAAGGCTACCACTCTTACTTAAATCGGAGCTGCCTACCACCGAAAATCTGAGAAAAAGAGCTACGGTGAATAGTAGCTAGGGTATCGTGCCAGGATTCGCTATCGGGAAATATTCTAAGTGTCGAAGCTAAATACTGGGAATCGAAGACCAAGTCCACTTAAATACAATTCAAATCGCTCAAGTCTGATGAAAAGTACCCACCGAGAACTTAAGTCTCAAAACTGATTTCCCACTCGGATCTGAATCTCATATCAGATATGACTCTACGTCAAAACAGATCCTGACTTACCATACGACGTCGCACAGAGTCCACTCTCGCATCTGGACATGTCACCCGCCACTCGAATCTGAAATGCTAAACGCGTCGCATCACAACACTCAGATCATACTCATATCTGAAGACACGCGCAAATCACATCTGAGTCTCCCCCGCTAGGCCAAAACGTTGTCGTTCCCACTAATCGAAACGGTGTAGTTTTGCTACCCGCTGCGGAAACATACTAGCGTACTCACATCTGCTTAGCGATACCAGATTCTAACCTCGAATCCGATCAGCACTCAAATCTGATCGCTTCAACCAAAATTCTCCAACTTCCCAGAATTGTTTTAAGTATCAAATCTGACCCAAATACGCTCACGAAGCCTACCAACTCAAAGCTGGTCACCCAGATTTGTTCACGCTCAAATCTGAATCTCATAGTATCCGATTAATTAACTCAAATAATCTTTCTAAACTTTTGGGTTGGTCTCACACCTGCAGTCTTCTGGCTCAAAGCGTCTGCCACCACATTAGCTTTACCCGGATGGTAGCTAATGTCACAGTGATAGTCCTTCACCAACTCTAACCATTTGTGCTGCCTCATACTCAGCTCCTTCTGGGTGAAGAAGTACTTGTCGAATAGTTCTACTCATAGCTCTTCAGTTGCCTCGACGCATAAGCGATAACCTTGCCTCCTTGCATCAGAACTGCACCCAAACCTCTTAGGGAAGCATCTGTGTACACTACAAACTCCTCATGATCCACTGGGATCGATAACACTGGTGCTGAAGTGATGGCATCCTTCAGCTAATCGAAGCTCCTCTAACATTCTGGACTCCACACATACTTCGCATTCTTCTTTGTCAGGACTGTCAAGGGCACTAAAATCAAGGAGAAGCCCTTGATAAACTTGCGATAGTAACCTGCCAAACCCAAGAAACTACGAATCTCTGCTGCATTCCTCGGAATCCCCCAGTTCTGCACTGCCTCCACCTTCGATGGGTCAACAGAAATCCCATCTCTCGACACAATATGCCTAAGAATTCCACCTGCTCAAGCCAAAACTCGCACTTGCTGAACTTTGGCATACAATCTGTGCTCCCTCAAAGTCTGCAAAGCTGTCTGCAAGTGCTGTCGATGCTCCTCCAAGCTCCTCGAATAGACCAGAATATCGTTGGTGAAGACTATAATGAACTGGTCTAAATACTGTCTGAATACCCCGTTCATCAGATCCATGAAAATCGCTCGGGCATTAGTCAGGCCAAACAGCATCACCAAGAACTCATAGTGGCCGTAACGTGTCCGAAAAGTAGTCTTGGACACGTCCTACTCTCTAACCCTCAACTGATGGTATCCATACCTCAAATCAATCTTCGAGAACACCGAAAATCCCTGCAACTGATCAAACAAGTCCATTATCCTCGAGAGTGGGTACTTACTCTTCATTGTGAATCTGTTCAGCTCCCGATAGTCAACACAAAATCTCATGCTCCCATCCTTCTTCTTCACAAACAAAACTGGCGTGCCCCATGGAGAAAAGCTAGGGTGTATGAATTCCTTGTCGAGCAACTCCTTAATCTGCTCCTTCAGCTCCTTCATCTCCGTACGAGCCAAACGATACGTTGCCTTAGGAATAGGCACTGTACCTGGCATCAGCTCGAAAACAAAACTGGCGTGCCCCATGGAGAAAAGCTAGGGTGTATGAATTCCTTGTCGAGCAACTCCTTAATCTGCTCCTTCAGCTCCTTCATCTCCGTACGAGCCAAACGATACGTTGCCTTAGGAATAGGCATTGTACCTGGCATCAGCTCGATAGAATACTCTACCTCTTGCACCGATGGAACTCCCACTACATCATCCGGGAAGACATCTGCAAACTCCCTGACTACCTCCATCTTGGACATTGAAGGGACTGCTGAACCTATAGAAGCGGTAACACTGGCCAAGAATGCCTAACATCCAAGCTCAACAAGCTTCCTGGCCTGCATAAATGATATCAATCTAGGCTTCCGCGGTCTCCTCGATGCCTCAAACAAGAAGGCCTCCTGCCCTGGCGGCTTGATAGTCACTGTCCTCCGCTGAATGTGTATCACCGCTCCAAACTCTGTCAGCCAATCCATACCTAGGATGAGGTCAAATTCTAACATCGGCAAGACGATCAAATCCGCTTTAATCGCAAGATCCTGAAACATCATCGTCAATCCCTGCACGACGCTGGTCATCGTCAACTCCTCTCCTGAAAGAACCGTCATGGCGAGAGCTACTCCCAAGCTCTCCGGAACAATGCCCATCCTCTATGTGAACGCACTCAAAATAAACGAGTCGATCGCCCTTGAGTCTAGCAAAGCGAGTATAGTGACACCTAGCACACGAATCTCTCTTGAAACAGAAATGTCACACAGGCACGCGTTTACGGTCAAACTAGATCCCAAAACATCTTAGATGCCTATCCCATTTCTAAGTTCGCTAGTCCTATCATCTAAGTTCTCAAGGCAAGTCCTAGAAGATCTAACCGTTCTTCTTAGCACCTAAGGCATAGAGTTTCCTAGCAGTGCTTTACTCAACAACTAGCGGATCTGTAGTCCCGGCAAACTCCTTCGGTACCTTCTTGCGGAATCGCTCAGCCACATCCTCCTCGTGCGACTTCCCGGGTCGCTCCGATTGTCTCTCAAAAATCCTCGTGATCCCAGCTAGCATATCCACACTAGCCCTACCGTACGGTGTCAACTGATGAGTTGGGGGAGGAGGAGGAGGCGTAGAATCATCCTGGCAGCTCCTATCGCGTCTGGGAGGCATAATGCTACACCAAAACCTTATCACGTAAATCTAAGTACATGACTAAGCGTCTAACTCTTAAAAATTCTAAGGCCAAACTCACGCAAAAATAAAACATGCAGCATGCGAACATAAACATGAATCATAAAACAATAAAACTCACAGACTGGTAGTGCGACTTCCGAGCTCCACGCAGCAGGCTAGTACCCCACCAGAACTACAGCTCTGATACCAACAAAAACGAACCGTACTCTATAATGTTTTTTTTAAATTCCTGTGTGGAATAAATAAACTTAAAAGGTATGGCTCGTTCCCCCTTTAAAACATTTCCTCACCATCACTTTAAAACGTAAATAAAATAAATGTCTTAAAACGTTAAACCATCCATACTGTTTAAAAAATTAAACTGAGTAAAAGTACTGAAACTGAACGTGCCAAAACAATATCTGAAAAGCGTATCATATCAAAGATAAAACATCAAGGCGGCCACGGGGTACAGCTGCAGCGGGCGCTCAGAGGTCCTCACAGCCAGTCGAGACATAATCCACAGGGTGGTCATCACCTGCATCATTTAAAACTAGAGAGCCTAGAGGCTCAGCATGCTCTATCTTTATAATAACAAAGTATACATACATAAAGTCACATGCAAGCACATACTTGTAATAACATAACTTTAAAACCTGCATGACGATCTTAAAACTTTCATAGAATATCATAACATATAACGTACATAAGGCATGACATAGCGTAACATGAAAACACGTATGAGTCGTATCAATGAATGCGAGGGGGCGTGTGACTGATCAGTAGAAATAACCAACGTACGTGGCGGTGCGGTTCACCCGACCTTATCTCGGGATCCCAAGCACCTACTATGCCACTTCACCATGTCGTGATCACATGGATCCATATGCTCATAATCATATTAAAATAGGGGATCCCCGGGCTCGGCTATCCAGCTAGCTCCCATAATTAAACTTTGTCACATCACTTCAATCCCTCGGGTTTTATCCCTCGGCTATCAGTCACATGCCTGATCGTTTCATAAAATCTCATGATGCGTGCATTTCTTAAAATCATGCAATTTAAAAGATTAGCCCGTCAATGTATATTTAATAATTTCCTTTAAAACATTTACGTACATAGAATACTACTATATAATTAAATATACATACTTCTACATTTTCTACTCCGGTCAAGGACTCGTACAGGATCATGGCCCACTAATTCTAGAGTGAATTTAAAAAAAATGAACTTAACCCATAACTTAAAAATTCACCTCTAACATCCCTAAAATACTCCAATTTTCAATTGACCAATTTTGAACATGAAATCAAAGACCAATTTCGACTTTAAAATCAAAGACCAATTTTGACTTTAAAATCCATGACCAATTTTGCCTTTAAAATAAGTTGATCAATTTGACTCTAAAATACAAGTTAAAATCCTAATACCCTTAATTTTGAATTTAAAATCTTAAAATAAGGCATTAGGTCCAAAGTAATTAAAATGTTGACCAAAATATTTAACTTTAAAATATTTGACCAAGAATCATAAAATTGAAATTTCATCTTTAAAATTAAAAAAAACCGGTCCATAATTAAAATAACTCGGACCATATTTAAATTGATTTGACACACGACGAACCGACCCGGTCCATCCGAACCAACAGGTCCAGCTGAACCGATCGGCCCAAGCAACACACCAAACCCTACGCCTAACCGCCTCCCACACTAGCGACGCACGCTACTTCAGCCATTTGTTCCCCCTTTCTTCGGCCACCATGGCCGGAGTCCCACCGTCTGGACCACCACCAGGTCTAGAAGATCCTAACCGACCAGGTCACGGCCCCAACCGTGAACCATGGTGCACACACGATCGCGAGAGAGGGGGCTGCCCGCACATGGCTCGCCCGCCATGCGGCCTCAGCACTAACCTCGATCCATCCCTGGTTTAGCCCTATCCTGCACATCTAAGGACCACCACTAGACCACCAAGAACCCTCTCCAAGTCCCTTGAACAGCCCTTGGCCAAAGCATCACAAGAACCGATCAAAACGTGATGAAAATTCATGAGTCACGCATGGATCTAGAACTTAAAACGTAGATCATGGAAAGTCACATACAATTCATGCATAAAATCATTAAAAACAGTTTAATATAGTTTAAATGGTGAGAAAATAAATCGATATTACATGCCTGGATTGGAGGAAGGGAAGATCTGCGAGTTACCGACGTGGAGGACGCGAGATCGGGACTGAAATCACCTTGGATCACCAAACTCTTGAAATTTTCGATGGTGGTGTGCTTGAGGGTAGGGACAGCTACTAAAAGATGGAGGAGGCGAGGGTTTGAATAATTTTTGTGTTATGAAAAAATGATGGTTACAAAAAGACCCCTAAGGCTTAATTAAGAAATTAAATGGAATTTGTCATGCTTCCCCTCCACTAGATTAAAGTGCTTCTCAAAACTTAAACTTGACTTTAAAAATCTCAAATTTTCGAAATCAAGGTCCACTCAAATTTGAAAACACATTAAAATCCATTAAATATCATGTATAGGGAAAAACGGGTTCCCCTAAAAAATAATAATAAAAGCCCCAAATTTTCGGAAATTACTGCTTAAAATAATAAATTTTATTTTTAAAAATATAAGAACTTAAAAATCTCAAATTATTTTCATCTCGATCGTCCCTAATCTCGTCCACGAGTCCGTAACCCGAACAGACTGAAACATAACATGCATACCATGCAACATAAAATCATAAATAAATCACATAAAATGACATGTAATAATCTAAAATTATTTTCCCCCTAGTCATGCACCCATTTATATGTATTCAAAAATTTCTAGGCGTTGCAGTTTCAGATCTGAACAGATATTGGTTCCAAAGGATTCAACGATCAAGATTTAAGCATATAACTGTAAGACAAATTGGATTAAAGTTATTCAAGATCAGAGCTATTTGGAGTATATCGTACAAAATGCAGAGTTGTTTCAGTCGATGTTTACCTGTTTTGATTATAAAGTCTACTAAGCTCTGACTGTTAGAGTAGGTGCCCAACTAGCTAACTTGTGGCGTGTGAGTTCTTGTTGACTCTATGTAAAACGATCTTTATTTATGAAATTCACATTCTTTTATGGCATTCTTTATCTTCATTATTATGATTACAATTGTTGGATAAAGACCTTGAATGCACTAAAGTGTATGTTAGATGTGATAGTGGATATGATGGCTATCATGAAACACATCTAATAGTCACTGTGTATTTTGAACCTGTTCCTAGTCAATTGGGCCATCCAAAAGAGGATAAGGGTCGCCCGAGCTTGAGACTAGCATCTGCGATATGAAGTACCACTTTTCATTGTTAGGAAACATTGTGATGTTCTGAGCATGCAGATGGACAGTGACCTGGTGATCTATCGAACTACCCTCGTTCGGACTTTCCAAGTGGTTATCATTTGTCGAGTGGATTAAGTCCGAGGTTTTGGTTGTACAGATTAGTCCTTATTACTCGAAACGTCATTGAGACTCTACATTATAGGTGCCTCACTTTGACCCATTTACCGACTCAGTTGGGGTCATCAGGTGGCAGGGTTGGGTGAGGTCCCGATGCATGTAGGAGTCGATGCTTCGTTGTCGAGGATTCACCGCTCGCCCTTGTGCATGGACATCCTATGCTATCTGAGGAGATAATAGCGTGATAAATCTTTGGCCAGAGTATTAGATGTGTTTTGGATAAATGGGTTTACCTAGTAACACATGCGATGTCACTATTTGATCTCCAAGATGTATGCATGGTTATTGGATCTCTAGTAACTCTCGATTTACCAATGGTCGTTGATCTGATCGGGATATTTGAGTTGACTTTGGCCAGAGTATTAGATGTGTTTTGGATAAATGGGTTTACCTAGTAACACATGCGATGTCACTATTTGATCTCCAAGATGTATGCATGGTTATTGGATCTCTAGTAACTCTCGATTTACCAATGGTCGTTGATCTGATCGGGATATTTGAGTTGAAAGGACCGTACTTTACTCTAACCATGACCGACTGGTTCTTGCAGGCACTATAAGTGATACCTAGGGGATCATGAGGCAATGTTGCTAGACGCTTTACCATGGTCCGATGGGTAGATCGAAAAATGTGTTTTCTGATTCACAATGAGTTGTGAGCCCGTGGCTAGCTGTATCCCTGAACCATTGAGGGTCACACAGTGTACTGGTTTACCAATTCCCGTGCAGACAAGGAAATTGAGCTCAATTTGTTGAGTATAGTAGGAGGAAGGATGGAAGTATGACTTTCTAAATTAACTGAGGGTGGAAATGAGATTTCCTTAATATTAGGGCTAGTATGACTATACTTAAAGGTTATGGGGGCCTAACTGCCATTTTGGATTAGCTGGTCCGAAAATTTTTTTTCACATCATAATGCTCAGTTTTGTAAACTGTGTAGATCGGTCCGATCTGATCGTCGATCAGGATTATGATGAAGCCATAGCGATGGACTTGAAACCAATGTACACCTGGGCCTGAGCCTGTACCAAGCCCATTAACCCGGTTCAAGCCCATGGAAAATGTATAAATAAGAGCCCTGGGGCACTACTTATTTCTGTACCAAAAGCTCGTCAGCTATTCTTCTTACCTCTCCTCCTCTCCCTCCTCCCGGCCGTCACCGCCGCGTCGCCGCCCGCCACCGTCGTGCCGTTGCCGTCGCACCTCGTTGCGATCGTCTCCATGAGGAGGTTCTGCTCGCGAAATATTCGTTGGGATTCTAGTGCATTCCAACGAAGGAATTGGAAACCGGTCGTGGACCTGATTAGGAGCAACCAAAGAAGTGCTATTTCCATTTGAGAAATAGTCGGAGCCAGGCGCCTAGTCGTCAGACAGGCATATTCTAAACATCCTATGAATGTTTGAATTATTATACAGGTGTATTGACCGTTCCGGGCTCATAAATTTTTAATTATTACGCTGCATCCCGGGAGCGGATCCGAATCCGCCGCTGCGGCAACACTGACAACAGCCGACAAACCTCTACACAGCATTAATGGCACAACTAATGCTTGGTACGATGAAGATTTTCAAAAATGATTTGTGCCTATTGGCTCATTTAATAACAGTTGAAGATGTATGCATATAAATATCTGAAGTGGTTCAAGCAGACCCGGGCTCATAAATTTTTAATTATTACGCTGCATCCCGGGAGCGGATCCGAATCCGCCGCTGCGGCAACACTGACAACAGCCGACAAACCTCTACACAGCATTAATGGCACAACTAATGCTTGGTACGATGAAGATTTTCAAAAATGATTTGTGCCTATTGGCTCATTTAATAACAGTTGAAGATGTATGCATATAAATATCTGAAGTGGTTCAAGCAGAAAAGCTCTCTCTCTCTCTCTCTGGGAAATTCACAACTTTTAAAAGCTCTCGCCTTCTTTGTCTTCATACGACTCAATCCCAGCTCTCAATTTCGAAGAACAATCCTTGAAACTTTTCAGGTCTTAAACTTCGAGATTTCCTTCTGGTTTACATTAGTAAATGAGTCTTATTGTGTCAGGCCCCGTGCTAACAAACAGATATTATAGCACAATTAAGCACATAATCACGGAAGCGAAAGATCGGGCTTAAAAATTTTTTCAAAATAATTTGGGCCTGAACTCAAAATCATCATTTAAAATATTCATAGTCAAAATACGATTTGACTCAAACTCATAAAAAACAGGTAACAATAAATACTCAAATCAAATACAGATCCCCAATACATAAAAACACGGGGCATCCCCCGGTTCAATACATATCATAAAATAACTGGGACTCAAGAGAACGGGGATCGACCAGCTGGCACTCCACTCGGTCCAGCTTGGCTACCTGAAGATCCTGCAAATGGGTAACACAGACCCAAACAACACAAAAGAAGGAAAACAAATACGAGGTCAAGCCTCAGTACGAAGAGCCATCTAAAACAGCAATCAAAAAACATGCTATAAATCAAGTCATGAAATGCATGTGGCTGCCAAAGGAATCAGTCATCAAGGCCAGTTAATCATCGGGAAAAAATCATCTCAAGTCGGCCTCTATACCACGCACAGCCAAGCAGCCGATGGAAATCATCGGTCCGTGATATTCCGGCCCGTCAGCCATCACAGCTCGATGGTATTCCGATACGACAACTCCGTTGATCACCACTCCGATGATAGCGTTGGACCATTCAGGCACGACTACTCAGTCAGCCGGTCAAAACGTGGTTTTCAATCAAGTCATCAATCGATCGAATGGCTTAATATGTATGCATGTATGACAAGAAATTCAAATCTGATTTCTACATGCACAATCTACGCAAAACAGAACAAACAATCAATCAATTCATCAATTTAGTTTCACGTAATTCACATAACAGCCTCTCAACAGATTTCACAACTCGAAATATAGTCATGTTCAAGCTCACAGCCGTTTAGAGCTACTCCAATTCGTACCTCGCTGCTAAGTCTACCTCAACAGATTTTACCAAAGGCACGGCAATCCTCAACCCGTGCAATTCAGCTTTCTCCTGGCTTCCTCAACCACGACAGAAGTCTCCTGGAACACAAATCTGTTAAGATATCATGCTACTTAGCACAAATCTAAACGTCTATATAACACTGCCTGCGACCAAGAACTCACATCTGGTTCTACAGGTCTAAACAACGTTCTAACAGAAATTTCTAAGCTTAGAACGGCAGAAAAATGCTTACTCAAAAGCTGCTAAAACACAGTAGAACCAAAGCTCCGAAATCACGAAGCTACACAAACTCGGCAGTCACGACGCGATCCTCTCCTAGGTCGATTCAAGTCTCCTAGTTGGTATAAATCGAAAGGCCTATGCAAGGGGAGATCAGCGCCCCCAAACAGGCTCAAAACAACCGCGGGAATCGACGGAAAATGACGGAAATAGGCTATGGATGAACAGTACCGAACGAGGGTTTCAAATGAGAAGATAGGAAATGTCGGGTGAAAAATAACTAAGTGTTCATCTCTACTTAGCGTATAAATTCACCAGCCACCGACTTAAACAGATTCCTTCACCAAAATCATCTTCTGGTACTGAACAGATTCCTCGCATCAAATCCTAGCGCCAAACAGATCTCTCGAACCTGAAACCAGCGCTCACATATCCATCAGATTTCAGCTCTAACTCTAAACACCTACACACTAAACCAAACTACATCGTACGCGTGACATCTGTGTTGGGGAACCGTGGCGGATCCGGATCCCGTCTCCCGGCGAGGCAGTGGAAGAATAAAATTAGGTCGGGAAACGTTCAATACAATTCAAAACTACTGCAATCTATGAACCATTCATAGGGAGTTTAGTCAGTTACCTTGCTGGCGTCTTGCGCCTGGCTCCAACCGGAATTACAAGAAGACCGCCTCTTCACGGTAGACGGCTGTAGATTCGTCAATCAGGTCCACGACCGGAAAGGAGACTCCTTCGTCAGCCTGCACTTGAAGGCCTGATGAGATCAGCACGGACGGATTCTCCTCGAAAAGTTGGCCGGAGCAACTCCGGCGAGGGGCGGCGGCGGCGCGTGGTGGGCACGGCGGCGGCGGCGGCTTGGAGAGGAGGGAGGCGGCCAAGGTGTGCTAGGGTTAGGTCTTGTGAGTTGTGATACAAGTGTA
>KV010015.1:93436-125793 GCA_001598015.1 Dorcoceras hygrometricum
TGCTTGTTTTAGACCGTAGATCGATCTCTGAAGCTTGCATACCTTATGCTCGCTTCCAACGGATGTGAAACCCTCAGGCTGCGTCATATAGATCTCTTCCTTAATGTTTCCCTTAAGGAAAGCAGCTTTCACATCCATTTTCGCGATGCTTGTTTTAGACCGTAGATCGATCTCTGAAGCTTGCATACCTTATGCTCGCTTCCAACAGATGTGAAACCCTCAGGCTGCGTCATATAGATCTCTTCCTTAATGTTTCCATTAAGGAACGCAGTTTTCACATCCATTTGACATATCTCATAGTCGTACCATGCGGCTATGGCTAACAAGATTCTAATCGACTTGAACATTGCGACTGGCGAGAAGGTTTGATCATAGTCAACACATTGCCTTTGAGTGTAACCTTTCACGACCAGTCGTGCCTTGTAGGTCATTACCTTACCATCAGGCCCAAGTTTCCTCTTGTATACCCATTTGCACCCAATAGGAACAATTCCTATAGGAGGATTAACAAGAGTCCAAACTTGGTTAGCATGCATCGAGTCTAACTCAGACTGCATTGCTTCAAGCCACAAATTAGAATCAGCATCGGAAATTGCCTCTTTGAAAGTTCTTGGATCAGATCCAACAACTTGATCACCTTGATCATCTTCAAGGAGAAAACCATATCTCTGAGGAGCCCTAGGAACCCTTTCGGATCTCCTAGGTGTGACCATTTCTGGTATTGGCTCTGGAGGTGCGGGAGACTCACCTGGTACTTCGATTGGATCTCGAACCTCTTCGAGTTCTACTATTCTGCCCTTTCTATCAAGTAGAAATTCCCTTTCCATAAATGTGGCATTTCTAGAAACAAACACTTTTGTTTCATTTGGATATTAGAAGTAGTATCCAATGGAATTCTTTGGATACCCAATGAAGTAACATAAGATGGATCTCGTATCCAGCTTATCTCCCACTGTCTGCTTCACGTAAGCAGGACATCCCCAAATCCTCATGTATGAGTACTTGGGTGGTTTGCCCATCCATAACTCATATGGAGTCTTATCCACTGCCTTGGTGTGGACATTGTTCAACAACATTACCGCCGTTTCGAGTACATAGCCCCAAAATGAGGTAGGAAGTTCAGTGAAGCTCATCATAGATCGAACCATGTCTAACAGGGTTCGATTACGACGCTTCGCTACACCATTGAGCTGTGGTGTGGTCGGAGGGGTCCATTGTGCGAGAATCCCATTCTCTTTCAGATAGTCTTGAAATTCAGCACTCAAGTATTTACCTCCTCGATCGGATCGAAGTTCTTTAATACTTTTGCATAATTTATTTTCTACTTCAGCCTTGAATTCTTTGAACCTTTCAAAGGATTCAGACTTGTGTTTCATTAAGTACAAGTACCCATACCTAGAGTGATCGTCGGTAAAGGTGATGAAGTATGTGTGACCGTATTTAGTACCAATACTAAACGGGCAGCACACATCAGTATGGATCAAATCCAATAGGCCTTGAGCACGCTCACTCTTGCCCTTGAAGGGTTGCTTAGTCATCTTTCCCTTAAGACAAGATTCACAAGTCGGTAGGGAGTTAATGTCTGACAGATCAAACATGTCACTCCTAACTAACTCGTTCATCCTACTTAGAGAAATATGACCTAGCCTAGCGTGCCAAAGTTGTGCTGGGTTCAAGTTATCGTGTTTTCTTTTAATCGTTGTTGTATGTGCTTCGATATCGCGAGTTGGAACGTCTTTTAATTTTAAGGTGTATATATCGTTCTCGCGTTCCCCAATACCAATTAAACATTCATTTTTGTAAATATTGCAAATCGAATTAGCAAACATACAAGAATATCCATCACTATCAAGCATAGAAATAAGCCTTTGCCTTTGGCTTCTTGGTGGGCTTTTCCTCCTTTGCAGGGGCAGAACGCTTCTTGCCCTTGCGTCTGGACCCCTTCTTCGCAGAAGAGCCCATAAGGAGGACGGGTTTGTCCTTCTTTATGGTTCCTTCGAACACTACAAGCATGTTAACCACCTCTTCAAGGGTGGCTGCCAGCTTGTTCATGTTGAAGTTGACCACAAAGGGGTCGAATGCAGCAGGCAGTGAGAGGAGAAGCACATCCAAAGACAGCTCGTGTGAAAGTGTGATATCAAGGCCCGACAGCTTTTCAACGAGCCCAATAATACGAACCCCATGCTCACGGACCAAAGTCCCATCGCGCATGCGGCTCGTCATAAGCTCCTTGACAGCCGTGAACCTCTCATGTCGAGAGTTATCCCCGTACAGTTCTTTGAGATGAAAAAGTATGTCAGTAGCATACTTTGTCTTCTCAAAACGTCGTTGCATTTCATTGGATATCGATGCCATCACATATCATCGAGCTTTAACCGCGTCGTCCCTCAATTTTTGAAGCGTAATCAGCTCCTCAGGGCTGATATTGGCAGGGGTTTCCTCCGGAGGACTCTTCTCTATCGCATAAAGAAGTTTTTCCGAAGCCAACACAAGGTTGAGGTTGCGGAGCCAGTCTTGGTAGTTCAGACCGGTGAACTTGTTGCTATCCCGTATAGCAGCGAGTGGGTTTTTGAACGAAGACATTTTACAAGCAGTTATACTGAAAAGAAAACAGACAATCATCACTAACTATATATAATAATCGCTAAGACATAAAACAAGATCGTTAAGTTTTATGAATTATCCTCCCACTATTTTAACGATTTCTCCACCCTCTAATGAAATCGAGAAAGCAAGTTTCTTTAGTGGGTACACGGAGCCCAATCAAGCGATCATTGACCCGAATAATATCAGCCATCCATGACCCCCAAAAGGTAGTTTCCGATTGCAACCGGTGCAACCTCCATGTATTCACCTCACGTCCAGTAAGGGCCCAATAATATGACGCCGTTTACTATCACGTGTCAAGATGACCCATCAATGTTGAGTCGTGAAGGACGGTCCCCTTAACGTCCCCAATAATATGAGCCAAAGTTAAAGGGAGTTCCAACCGAACTCACAACAATTGTCAATGGCGTGAACAGCTTTCCGGCATACATAACCCCCTCAATAAGATGAGCCGGGCCATGTATACGGGTAGCATCGACGTACACCCATTGTTGATGGAAGGTAGGGTTAATTTAAACAATTTTAAATACCCTTTTGTTTATCGAATAAACATTTATCTTGATATGAGTTTTAAATCAAATTTAAAACGAGGGATTTTATTTTGAAAAACATTTTGGTCTCATGCATATTTAAATCTAATTTAAAACATGCAAAAAGGCATACATGACCCCCTCAATAATATGAGTCGGGCCATGTATACGGGTAGCATCGACGTACACCAATTGTTAATGGAAGTCAGGGAAATTTAAACAAATTTAAATCCCCTTTGGTTTATCGAATAAACTTTTATCTTGATATTAGTTTTAAATCGTATTTAAAATGAGTGATTTTATTTTTGAAAATTTGGTCTCATGCAATATATTTTTTAAATCATATTTAAAACATGCGGATTCAACTAACTATATATCATATATATATAAACATTGGGATGATCGATCGCGAGAGCTATGCGGTCCGTGGTTGCCAGCCACGGACCTGGGTCCAATCCTAGGGGTAATGCAACATGCAATGCAATCCTATTACAATGCTTTCGGTTTTACAGATCTTCGGTCTTCAATATCTTTGATCGTCATTGTCCACCGTCTTCGGATGTCCTCCCACTAAATCTAGTAATTTACATTTAAATATACCATGACATATAAGGGATACAGTTTTCAAGGGGTGGTAACGGGCCACAAACAGGTCCACTTAAAATGATAATCAATAATATTTACAAACCGAAATCATAAAAACCTATCGCATACACCTAACATATTGGGCACGGCTCTCGATCATCCCAAACATGCAATTAATCTAATTAAAATGCATAAATTTAAATAATCAAATTATTTATCGCAAAATCATATTTTAATCAGAAAATCGCATTTTATAATAAAATCGAATTTTTTCGATAAAATCAAATTTTAATCAACAAAATCATATTTCATTATAAAATCATATTTTATAATCAAAATCACATTTTGCTAATTTTAATTGCATCATATTGGGCCAAAAACAATTTTGTGCCCAAAAATCTCAAAATTTCAAAATCGACCAAATTGGGCCCGATATCGAATATCGGTCCAAAAACTTCATGGGCTGCTCGGGACAGGCCCGAACACAACCTAGAATAAAAATTCAGCCGTCGCAAAATTCTGCCGGAGATCGTCGCCGAACGGCGGTCGCCGCCAACAAATTTCGCGTCGCGCAAATCAGCGCACATCGGCCGTCCATCATGCTTTAGATTGCGCGGCCAGCGCGCGCACATGGCAGCCAACGTCTAGCATCCAGCGGCCGATCACCGTCGACAGTTTGTGCAACAATTTGTGCAAAGAGCAGCGCATAACCGTGTGCCGATCATGGCACATGCATCGGCCACCAGCCTCCAATAAGCGCAACAATTTGCGCAACCAATGGCCGGCACAATCGCGCAACCCTTGCGTGAAGAACAGCAATTCTCGGCTGGCCTTTGTGCGGATAGCACGCGATGGAGGGGCCGCCGCACACGGCAGCAGCCGACGGCCGAGATTCAAATTTTTTTTTTGTTTTTCGATCTGAAATTCGAGATCTGATGCAATATGGCAATATTGTATTGAAGGATCCGAGCCTTGGCTCTGATACCACTGTTGGGGAACCGTGGCGGATCCGGATCCCGTCTCTCGGCGAGGCAGCGGAAGAATAAAATTAGGCCGGGAAACGTTCAATACAATTCAAAACTACTGCAATCTATGAACCATTCATAGGGCGTTTAGTCAGTTACCTTGCTGGCGTCTTGCGCCTGGCTCCAACCGGAATTACAAGAAGACCGGCTCTTCACGGTAGGCGGCTGTAGATTCGTCAATCAGGTCCACGACCGGAAGGGAGACTTCTTCGTCAGCCTGCACTAGAAGGCCTGACGAGATCAGCACGGACGGAAACTCCTCGAAAAGTTGGCCGGAACAAATTCCGGCGAGGGGCGGCGATGCGGAGGCGCAAAGGCGGCGGCTCTTCACGGTAGGCGGCTGTAGATTCGTCAATCAGGTCCACGACCGGAAGGGAGACTTCTTCGTCAGCCTGCACTAGAAGGCCTGACGAGATCAGCACGGATGGAAACTCCTCGAAAAGTTGGCCGGAACAAATTCCGGCGAGGGGCGGCGATGCGGAGGCGCAAAGGCGGCGGCGGCGGCGATATTAGAGAGAGGAGGGGGTGGCGGCTTTTAGCTATAGAGGCTAGGGTTAAGATTTATCTCATATCATGATTAAAGCCTTAAGTATAATTAAATAGACTAGTGATAAACTTGGACCAGCCCAACGGGCCCGGGTCCAACGTATGAACATTCGGTTCATCCCTATCACCGTTACTTCATCATAACTCCGATCGCCAATCAGATCGGACCGATCGACTCAGTTTCCAAAACTGAATACTATGATCTGAAAAACCATTTTTCAGAACCCCAGTGTAAAATGACCGTTTTGCCCCTCAACAGCAGGAAATCACGATTTGACCCTTGTTGACTTTTAGGAAGTCGCACTCCCCAAAATCCTCCTCAAGTGCTCAACACATTGAGCTTAGTTTCCGTACGGGAATCTCGAATCCAGTACTTGTGTTACCCTCAATGGTTCAGGGATACAGCTAGCCGTGGGCCCACAACCATTGTGGCTTCGGAATCACAATTCCGGACTTGCCCATTGGATCATGGTAAGAGCATCTAGCAACATCGCCCCATGATCCCCTAGGTATCACTGATAGTTCCTGCAAGAACCAGTTGGTCGTGGTTAGCGTACAGTACGGTCCTTTCAATCCATATATCCCGATCATATCAACGACCATTGGTAAATCGAGAGTCGCTAAAGATCCGATAGCTATGCATACATCTTGGAGATCGAATAGTGACATGGCGAGTGTAACTAGGTAAACCCATTTACCTAAAACACTTCTAGTACTCTGGCCAGAGATTTATACATTATTATCCCCTCAGATAGCATAGGATATCCACGCATGTCTACGAGCGGTGAATCCTCAACAACGATGCATCGACTCCTACATGCATCGGGATCTCACCCAATCCCGCCGCCTAATGACCCCATGTGAGTCGGCAAACGGGTCAAAGTGAGACGCCTATCATGTAGAGTCTCAATGACGTTTCGAGTCGTGAGGAATAATCAGTACAACCAAGACCTCGGACTTATCCACTCGACAAATGGTAACCACTTGGAAAGTCCGAACGAGGGTAGTTCGATAGATCACCAGGTCACTATCTATCTTCATGCTCAGAACATCACAATTTTCCCTACCAATGAAACATGGTACTTCGCATCGCAGATCCTAGTCTCAAGCTCGGGCGGCCTTATCCTCATTTTGACGGCCCAATCGACTAGGAACTAATTTAGAATACACAGTGACTATTAGATGTGTTTCATGATAGCCGTCATACCCACTATCACATCTAACATACACTATAGTGCATTCTAGGTCTTTACTCAACGCAATTGTTAATCATCATACAACACATGAAAGTAAAGAATGCCATAAACAAATGCGAATATCATATATAAAGATTGTCATATACAAGAGTCTATAAACCCATAACCCACAAGTTGGCTAGTTGGGCATCTACTCTAACAATCTGAAATGCTCCAGTATTAACATACATTAGATCTCTCAGCGCTCGCACAAGTTCGATCACGCTAAGCGCTAATTAGTCAAAACAACGATGCTTCTGAGACATCTGAAACCAACACTAGCGCTCATCGCTGATCAGATCTCTCCATGCATTGCTAAGGCACTACATCAAACGACGTCGCTACAACTTATCAAAACGACGCAGCATCGCTAACACATGTTGACCAACGTTGACATCTGCTCTTGTCCACACGCTAGCGCTAACAGATCTCTCGCTACTCTCCAGCTGCGTTGACTAACCATTGACATCTGATTACACCAACCACGAGACATCTGAACATCACGAAACGATGGCGTATCGCTACAAGCGCTACACTCGACCACCAGATCTCTCTCTCCCAGGCAGATCTCTCACTCTACCAGACTTCACCAAAACGACAGCGTTTTACTAAAAATTCGCGGCAACTCACGTGAACGTTCAGGGAATCAGATTTCTATCCAATTCTCATCAATTCAACTCAAATCTCAACCAGATCTCACCCGCTAAATCCCGAACTAAATTCTGAATGATTTCCACGAGAGATCTGAAATTCTCAAATCAGGTTTCATCGAAAATCACAAAATATGAAATCTAAAAATTCGAAAATTCTAAATTCTAATTTCTCAATCCTCACATTCTCCCGACCTTAAGAGATTTCGTCCTCGAAATCAAAGGCAACCACTGGGAAGAAAAATCAAATCATTCGAATCAAACACAATCATCTAATCAAACTCGAAGCAAATAATCAAAATTTACCTGGAATGCACACTGTCAATGCTCAAACATATGAGTCCAGTCTTGTCTCATCTTCTCCTCAACCTCCCAGGTAGCTTCTTCTCTGCCATGCTTACTCCATTGGATCATCACCAACGGAATAACCTTGTTCCTCAGTTGCTTCTCCTTTCTATCCAGAATCTGCACTGGATATTCTACATAGCTCAAGGCAGAAACCAGCTCAACTTCGTCGGTTCTCAACACATGGGACGAATCTGGCTCATATTTTCTCAACATTGACACATGAAAAACGTCATGTATCGCTGCTAACTCGTTAGGAAGCTTCAATCTATAAGCCAACTGGCCAATCCGCTCAACAATCTCAAAGAGACCAACGAATCTAGGAGCCAATTTGCCTTTAAATCTGAATCGCATAACGCTCTTGAAAGGAGAAATCTTTAGGAACACACGATCTCCAATCTCAAACTCTAACGGTCGACGTCTTCGGTTAGCATAGCTGTAAATCTATCTTGTGTAGCCTTCATTCTACTTCGAATCAAATCAATCTGATCTTTCATGTGCTGCACAAACTCAGGGGTAGAAAGCTGTTTCTCACCAATTTCTTCACAACAGATCGGAGATCTGCACTTTCGACCGTACAACGCCTCAAATGGAGCCATTCCGATAGTCACCTGGTAGCTGTTGTTATACGAAAATTCAACCAAGGACAAAGAATCCTGCCAGCCACCACTGAAATCCATCTCAATTGCACGCAGCATATCCTCTAAAGTCTGAATGGTCCGCTCAGACTGACCATCTATCTTTGGGTGATAGGCTGTACTCATAGCCAATCTCGAACCCATCGCTGCTTTGAATCCTGCCAGCCACCACTGAAATCCATCTCAATTGCACGCAGCATATCCTCTAAAGTCTGAATGGTCCGCTCAGACTGACCATCTATCTTTGGATGATAGGCTGTACTCATAGCCAATCTCGAACCCATCGCTGCTTGCAGACTCTTCCAAAAATGAGAAGTGAACCTTGGATCTCTATCAGACACTATCGAAACAGGAACTCCATGCAATCTAACCACATGGTCAATGTAAAGTTTCGCCATTTTCTTCATCGAACACCTCACATCATAGGGAATAAAATGGGCTGACTTCGAGAGTCGATCAATCACCACCCAAATCGCATCACATCCCCTACTCGATCGAGGTAGATGAGTCACAAAATCCATGGCGATGTGCTCTCAATTCCATTGGGGCACCTCCAAACTCTGTAGAAATCCACCAGGTCTCATTCTCCTAGCCTTGACCTGCTGGCAATTCAGACACCTAGCCACAAAACAAGAGATGTCTCTCTTCATGCCTTCACACCAGCAGTGAGATTTCAAGGCATGGTACATCTTTCTCTCGCCCGGATGCACAGTATACCTGGTACAATGCACTTCGTTCAGAATGGTCTCCTTCAAATCGATCAAGTTCGGAACCACCAATCTTCCTCGAAATCTCAGACATCCATCGGAAGTAACAGAGAAATCATCAGAATGACAACTTCGGGCTTTAATCTTCAACTCATGAACATATGGATCAGTCCTCTGCGCCTCCCTGATGTCACTCACAATCTGCGGTTCTACTTGGATCGAAGAAACCATAAAGTACTGATCACCCGATTGGAACCGCCAACCAGAAGTACTTAACTGCTCGTAGACTTTTGAGACAATCAAAAACGAAAGCATCGCAGGCTGGGTCTTCCTACTCAAAGCATCTGCTACTGAGTTCATCCGCCCAGGCTGATACTGAATCTCACAGTTAAAGTCCTTGAGCAATTCCATCCATCGTCGTTGCCTCATATTCAGATCAGACTGCGTGAAGATATATTTCAGGCTCTTGTGGTCGGTGTACACTACAAATTCTTCACCATACAGATAATGTCGCCAAATCTTCAAGGCAAACTCTATCGCAGCCAGCTCCAAATCATGAACAGGGTACCTCGTCTCGTGAGGCTTCAACTGTCGAGAGGAACAGGCAATCAAGTACCCGTTCTGCATCAGAACACATCCCAAACCATTGAGAGAAGCATCGGAGCACACAACGAATACTCCAGATCCAGAAGACAGAGCCAAAACAGGAGCAGTAGTCAACTTCTCCTTCAACTTCTGAAAACTGTACTCGCATTCATCCGTCCAAACGAACTTTCGATCCTTCTGAGTCAATTGAGTCATCGGCCTGGCTATCGAAGAAAACTTCTCGATAAAAGGCCTGTAATAGACAGCCAATCCCAAAAAGCTGCGGATCTCTGAAACGTTCCTAGGTCTCTCCCAGTTAAGAACTGCTTCGACCTTACTCGGATCCACCGAATCCCTTGTGCCGGAATCATATGACCCAAAAAGATAATTCTGTCAAGCCAAAATTCACACTTGCTGAACTTTGCGTACAACTACGAGTCTCTCAGTCTCTGCAACACCAATCTCAGATGCTCCTTATTCTCTCTTAAGCTACTCGAATACACTAGGATATCATCTATGAAGACAATCACGAACCGATCGATGTACTCACTAAAGACGCGAATCATCAAATCCATGAAAACAGCTGGGGCATTCGTCAATCCAAACGGCATGACCAGAAACTCATAATGCCCATATCGAGTCCGAAAAGCTGTCTTCGCCACGTCTGCATCTCGAATCCGCAACTGGTGATAACCAGAGCGCAAATCAATCTTTGAGTATAAGACCGATCCTTGCAGCTGATCGAACAAGTCATCAATCCTCAGCAAAGGATACTTGTTCTTCACCGTCGCCTTATTCAACTGTCGGAAATCCACGCACATCCTCATAGACCCATCTTTCTTCTTCACGAAAAGAATCGGAGCTCCCCAAGGCGACATACTCGGTCTGATGAAGCCCTTCTCCAATAGATCTCTCAACTGATCCTTCAGCTCTTTCAACTCTACTGGCGCCAACCGATACGGAGCTCTAGAAATCGAGACGGTACCAAGCACAAACTTGATGCTGAAGTCTATCTCACGTCTTGGAGGGAATCCAGGAATCTCATCCGGGAACACATCGGGAAACTCTCGGATCGGAATGTCGCTAAACTCCAATCGCGGCTCTTGGGAAATGTCTAAGCGCATAAATCATGAATCCAGCATTATCCAACGATAGCAGGCTAAACATCTCCATGGCGGACACCAGTGGAATCTTCGAGCGCGAATCAGCACCATACAACTCCCACTTCTCACCCGAATCAGGGAAAAATCTCACCACACCATGAAAACAGTCAACAGTAGCCTTATAGCTAGACAACACATCCATTCCCAAGATGCAATCAAAATATCTAATTCCCAAAACAATCAGACTGGACACCAAAACATGCTCATCAAATCGAAGCAAACAATCCAACACCACTTCACGGGACCACAGACTCACACCAGCAGGGGTAGACACGAAAACAACATCACACAATGGGGAAGAACTCATCCCATGCTCACAAACAAACATCTCAGAAATAAAAGAGTGTGATGCACTAGTGTCAAATAGAACTCTCGCAGGATAATCGAAAATAGAGGATATACCTGCGATCACTATGGCAAGTGTCTCCTCAGCCTGCTCTCTCGTCAAAGCGTTCGCTTGGGCCTGTTGTGGAATCTAGAACTGAGGTCTCGAAGGAGATCCAAACCTAGAAGGCTCACGGGGTTGGAATCCATATCGCTGGGTAGGGGTAGGAAACTGCGGTCTCTGAGAAGAACCACTAGCTGATCCCTGCTGCGAAGGAACTGAAGTCTGACCCCTCAACAAAGGACATACTCTTTGAAAATGTCCGAGTTGTCCACAGTTATGGCAAAACCCCTGAACTCCACGACACTGCAAAGTCGGATGCCTTCATCCGCAATGTCCACAATACGTGCCGCCCGAACCACTGCCAGAACCAGAACTCGCAGAACCAGAGGAACTCGAATTCGCCTTCTTCTTAAACTGTTTCCTCGAGGTCAAAACCTTTGGCGATTCGTCTGCTGCTGTGACCCTTGAGGAGAATAAAAAGATTGCGACGCATCCTGAACAGGCTGATAGGTGCGTCCAGTACTCAGCCGAGCCGGAGCATTCTCCTCCAGCAAACTCTCCTCAATATCCACCGCTCGGTTCACTGCATCGATATAGGTCGCAGGTGAACCAGACAAAACCATCCGGTACAGATCAGGCCTCAAGCTTTTCATAAATTTGTTCCTCTTCGTCCTCTCCTGGTTGGCTGCGTGTGGCACATAGATCAAAAGAGAAAACTGCCGGGCGTACTCAGGCACTAGCAAGTTACCCTGCTTGAGGTTGTCGAACTCTCGCTCGCGACTGTTATAGAAGGATTCCGGGGTATACTCCTGTCGAAACGCCTCACAGAAGCTCTCCCAAGTGATCACAGCCTCACTATCACGAAGAATACAAGGATTCCGGGGTATACTCCTGTCGAAACGCCTCACAGAAGCTCTCCCAAGTGATCACAGCCTCACTATCACGAAGAATACGAGAAGTACCTCTCCACCAGCGCTGTGCGTTGTCTCTCAGCTGAAACAGCGCCAGCTTCAGTCTCTTCTCGGGAGCGTATTCCAGAGTATCGAACAACTCCTCCATCTGAACTAACCAAGTCTCAGCCATCGCACCACCCTCGGCTGCAGAAAACGTCGGAGGGTTCGTTCGCTGAAACCTAGCTAAAATCAACTCCATCTCGCCTATCTGTCTAGTAACGTTCTCAACCTGATGAACATCATCATCACTACCTGACCTAGACTCCTCCTCGGTACGTCTAGTCGCCCTACCTCTTCCTCTCCTCGGCGGTATCTAAACAAGTCTAGAGGTAAGATCACAGCAGATATATCACATAGGCAGATAAAAGATCACATAAATCACAGAGTCAATCAAAATCAAATCAAAACTCTGTGCCTAGACTCGAGTGTGTTCAAAAGAAATCGAACTTATCCCAGTTTAAGCTCTGATACCAAAAATGTCAGGCCCCGTGCTAACAAACAGAGATTATAGCACAATTAAGCACATAATCACGAAAGCGAAAGATCGGGCTTCAAAATTTTTTCGAATCATTTGGGCTTGAACTCAAAATCATCATTCAAAATATTCATAATCAAAATACGAGTTGACTCAAACTCATATAAAACAGGTAACAATCAATACTCCAATCAAATACAGATCCCCAATACATAAAAACACGAGGCATCCCCGGTTCAATACATATCATAAAATAACTGGGACTCAAGAGAACGGGGATCGACCAGCTGGCACTCCACTCGGTCCAGCTTGGCTACCTGAAGATCCTGCAAATGGGTAACACAGACCCAAACAACACAAAAGCAGGAAAACAAATACGAGGTCAAGCCTCAGTATGAAGAGCCATCTAAAACAGCAATCAAACAACATGCTATAAATGAAGTCATGAAATGAATGTGGCTGCCAAAGAAATCAGTCATCAAGGCCAGTTAATCATCTGGCAAAAATCATCTCAAGTCAGCCTCTATACCACGCGCAGCCGGTGGAAATCATCGGTCCGTGATATTCCGGCCCGTCAGCCATCACAGCTCGGTGGTATTCCGATACGACAAATCCGTCGATCACAACTCCGATGATAGCATTGGACCATTCGGGCACGGTTAATCATCTGGCAAAAATCATCTCAAGTCAGCCTCTATACCACGCGCAGCCAAGCAGCCGGTGGAAATCATCGGTCCGTGATATTCCGGCCCGTCAGCCATCACAGCTCGGTGGTATTCCGATACGACAAATCCGTCGATCACAACTCCGATGATAGCATTGGACCATTCGGGCACGACTACTAAGTCAGCCGGTCACAACGTGGCTTTCAATCAGGTCATCAATCGATCGAATGGCTCAATATGTATGCATGTATGACAAGAAATTCAAATCTGATTTCTACATGCACAATCTATGCAAAACAGAACAAACAATCAATCAATTCATCAATTCAGTTTCACGTAATTCACATAACACCCTCAACAGATTTCACAACTCGAAATATAGTCATGTTCAAGCTCACAGCTATTTTGTCAGGCCTCGTGCTCACAACAGAGTAAAAACCCAAACACATGCGGAAGCTTAACAAAAAGTGGGTATTTTTATTTTTTTTGCTTTTAGGCCCGACGGTTTAAAACATATAATTTAAAATAGAACAATACTCAAAATAAGTTCCCAGTTTACAACCCAATAAAAGCAAGTATAGCATCAATACAAATAAAAGTATCAGACTCCACATCAGAATACAACAAAGCACAGGGCATCTCCCCGGCTACTAGACTGATACATATATATATATGCTATACGCTACTGGGACACTCAACCACCTCCTGGGGCACCGCCAGCTGGGTTACCTCCTCGACCAGCTGTATGACCTGGACAACACAACAGGCAACAAACAAACCAAGCCCCAGAGGGACATGTGGTCAAACCCCAGTACGGAGAGCAACTATAAATCAACAATAAACAGCAAGAATAAAATGCAGATGCTATGCATGAGATGCTGGACAACAACGAACGACTCCAACCGAAAAGGAAGTCAAGGAACTCAAAGTACGGCTCAACTGTATCTGCAACAACGGTGGCCGCTGGGTGTGTTCCAAGTGTGGTAATGAGCCACTCGCCGGGACACAACACCCGAATACCAGATGCATCAAACAACTCGACCTGCGGTTGCCCAACCTATGCACGGTGGTAGTTAGCCAATCGGCGCATAGGGTCTAACATAACCCCGCTGGGGAGATGAGAGTGCGGTATTGCCGCTCGCCCTCGCATCCTGGTAAGAAACAGAGCAAGAGCAACGAAGCAATGGCTGCAAAAGCTGAAATGAGATGCTAATATGTGTATGCAACATGCTGGACAATAACAAGCATAATCATATGCGCAACAGCCAATGCACAACACAATAAACACAGCCATCTCATAAAAACAGTGCCTCACAAAGCATCAACACACGGCAGCCAACAAACCAGCAACTACCATTTTATCCAAGCCATGCCTACGCTGCATTTACAAGCTCAACCCGTACCTTAATTTCCTCAAAGAACGTAGCAAGTCACGGCCTGCACAAATCTGCCAAAATACACGTACACAAATTTCAGAGAAATGCTAAAAATCTCACGGCATCCCACAAAACTCACGGCCAGAGCATACGATGCACAGATCTCATAAAATCGCCAAGATAACTCACGACCCTCAAACAATTCCCATGCTGGAAATTCATAAACTCAACCCAGAATTCGATCCTACCCAAACAGCTAACTAGGAAGCTTAAAACAACGTCAAGAACAAGATCCCAACGTAAAATCGAGAGGCTACCTGCAACTACGCAAGGCGCGAATAACAACAGCAACTTCGTGCTTACAATCCAGCCAACTAAAGCTTCCAAAATGGGTACGAGAAGAAAGAGCTTTCCAAGAGGAGTCCAACGCTACCTCGAACATGAAAAATTGTGGCCGGAATCGACGGGAATCGTCGGATAAAGATCACGGTAAATAGTGCCAAGGGTTTGAAGAAACAGAGAACGAAGATTGAAAGAAATTTACTAAGTATTGAATCTGGTTCTCAATAATTGAAGGCCAAAGCTTCCAATATATATACACGCATGAAATCTGCTTAAAAATGCCCACCGACAAAACAGATTTCTCAAGCCAACCACAACGCTTGCACTAACACGCGGTGAAATCTGGAACAAAACAGATCTCTCCTCTAGCGCTCACTAAACGACGTCGCACCAAAATACCGCGGAGAAGTCTGCTTACGTAAGCAAGTCTGGTCACTACACTAGTCACGCGCAACACAACGGGAGAAATCTGCATACGTCATCAAGTCTGGTCCAACACTACGCTACAACACCTCCCGTGCCATGTCAGCAAATCTGAACACTAAACCCAAACGCTGGAAACACGCTACAGGAGATTTGACCAGCGTTGACATCTGTTTTCAACAATCCAACCAGACTTCATGCATGCGACAGATCTCTCATACACAATACAAAACAGATCTCATGCACGCAAGGCAAATCCAGACTTCGCAGAATGACGGCGTTTTAGCTCCTACGCTACAAAACACGCCGCGCAATTACAAAGTCACCAACGACCAGATCTCATGAAAACGACGTCGTAAAGGACTTCTCGCCAATCAACCAGATCTCTCAAGCGCAAGGCTTACGTCATCCACACAACGCATACCAGCGACGCTGACGTCATCAAATCTGATACCAGATTTCACCAAAATTCGAAAATATCAAAATTTCCAAAATTGTTCACTACACTAGTCACGCGCAACACAACGGGAGAAATCTGCATACGTCATCAAGTCTGGTCCAACACTACGCTACAACACCTCCCGTGCCATGTCAGCAAATCTGAACACTAAACCCAAACGCTGGAAACACGCTACAGGAGATTTGACCAGCGTTGACATCTGTTTTCAACAATCCAACCAGACTTCATGCATGCGACAGATCTCTCATACACAATACAAAACAGATCTCATGCACGCAAGGCAAAACCAGACTTCGCAGAACGACGGCGTTTTAGCTCCTACGCTACAAAACACGCCGCGCAATTACAAAGTCACCAACGACCAGATCTCATGAAAATGACGTCGTAAAGGACTTCTCGCCAATCAACCAGATCTCTCAAGCGCAAGGCTTACGTCATCCACACAACGCATACCAGCGACGCTGACGTCATCAAATCTGATACCAGATTTCACCAAAATTCGAAAATATCAAAATTTCCAAAATTGTTCCAAACGTGATTCTCGACCCGAAAATGCAACCCAAACATTCAAAATGAAATCTGAATCACCAGAATTCACTAAAACCCGATTAATTCAACAATTAATCCTTAATACAATTTCCAGGTCTCACACGTTTAGAGATGCTCCAATTTGTACCTCGCTACTAAGTCTACCTCAACAGATTTTACCAAAGGCACGGAAATCCTCAACCCGTGCAATTCAGCTTTCTCCTGGCTTCATCAACCACGCCAGAAGGCTCCTGGAACACAAATCTATTAAGATATCACGCTACTTAGCACAAATCTGAACGTCTATATAACACTGCCGTTCTACAGGTCTAAACAACGTTCTAACAGAAATTTCTAAGCTTAGAACGGCTGAAAAATGCTTACTCAAAAGCTGCTACAACACAGGAGAAGCAAAGCTCCGAAATCACGAAGCTACACGAACTCGGCAGTCACGACGCGATCCTCTCCTAGGTCGATTCAAGCCTCATAGTTGGTAAAAATCGAAAGGCCTAAGCAAGGGGAGCTCAGCGCCCCCAACCAAGCTCAAAACAACGCCGAGAATCGACGGCAAACGACGGAAATAGGCTACAGATGAATAGTACCGAACGAGGGTTTCAAATGAGAAGATAGGAAATGTCGGGTGAAAAATGACTAAGTTTTCATCTATACTTAGTGTATAAATTAACCAGCCACGGACTTAAACAGATTCCTTCACCAAAATCATCTTCTGGTACTGAACAGATTCCTCGCATCAAATCCTAGCGCCAAACAGATCTCTCGAACCTGAAACCAGCACTCACATATCCATCAGATTTCAGCGCTAACGCTAAACACCTACACAATAAACAAAACGACATCGTACGTGTGACATCTGAAATGCTCCAGCGTTAACATACATCAGATCTATCAGCGCACGCACAAGTTCGATCACGCTAAGCGCTAATAAGTCAAAACGACGACGCTTCTGAGACATCTGAAACCAACACTAGCGCTCATCGCTGATTAGATCTCTCCATGCATTGCTAAGGCACTACATCAAACGACGTCACTACAACTTATCAAAACGAAGCAGCATCGCTAACACATGTTGACCAACGTTGACATCTTCTCTTGTACACACGCTAGCGCTAACAGATCTCTCTCTACTCTCCAGCTGCGTTGACTAATAGTTGACATATGATTACACCAACCGCGAGACATCTGAACATCGCGAAACAATGGCGTATCACTATAAGCGCTACACTCGACCACCAGATCTCTCTCTCCCTGGCAGATCTCTCACTCCACCACACTTCACCAAAACGACAGCGTTTTACTAAAAATTCACGGCAACTCACGAGAACGTTCAGGGAATCAGATTTATATCCAATTATCATCAATTCAAATAATATCTCAACCAGATCTCACATGATAAATCCCGAACTAAATTCTGAACGACTTCCACGAGAGATCTGAAATTCTAAAATCAGGTATCACCGAAAATCACAAAATCTGAAATCTGAATATTCGAAAATTCTAAATTCAAATTTCTCAATCCTCACATATTGTATAAGAAACCAGAAGTTTTACAAACTCTGTTTGATGTAATCGTTAAAATATTCAGATCAGAGTCTGTAAAGAACTTGCTATCTCAAGCAGTTCTAGAAACACGTTTGTTTGTAATCAGCAGAGGAGTCTGCGTTGTAATTGGTTGCTAGGAGTTCACTTTAAGCGAGGCTTAAGTGAGTGGATGTTTGCAGAAGCTGTAACCATCAAAGTCTTCTAGTGGAACCTTCCTGAAAAGGAAGAAGGGGAGAAGTAGGATATTGATATTCGAACTTCCAGAAACAAACTCTTGACTCTCTCTATTTAATTATTTGCATCGTTATTTTATTATAGTTCACTGTGTAATCTGTTTATGTCCACAGTATTTAGTTTATCGAGAAAATAGACTAGGAGTGAGATCCTCTAAGCTGGTCACTCAGCTAGAGTTAAGCACAGGATTGTAAAATCGTTTTTAAAGGATTTGAAATAGATAAATCGAAGGATTTCATTCAAACCCTCCTTCTGAACTCTTGGGCTTATTTTTCTTCTAATTTTAATCCTATTGATCCTGATCCTATCATGCACAGTTCATCCAGGTTCTTGATGAAACATAATTCCTTAATAGTAATGTCAAACCTCTGGTTCCAACTTCTTGATGCCTACCTGAGACCAGAAACTGATAACCTGATTACATACCTTATGTTCACTTCCAATAGATGTGAATCCCTCAGTCTACGTCATGTAGATCTCTCCTTAATGTTTCCATTAACGAACACAGTCTTCACATCCACTTGCCATATCTCATAGTATACCATGAAGTATGGATAGTAGTATCGTCATGTACTTGAACATAGCGACTGGTGAAAAGGTTTCATCATAGTCAACACTTTGCCTTTGAGTGTAACCTATTGGGATCGATTTTCAGAGGGTGTTCATGAGCTCTGCCATAAATCACGTAGGCTCTCACACAGCCCAAACACCAACCCCATGACTCATGTACATTTTAAAATTTTAGGAGTTGAAAACAGCACGCAACTATGAACCAGATCAGCGTGAAGCTGGACCAACAGCTCTACGAGCTGGTCTGGATTACCAGCAGCTCTGCGAGCTAGTTTTACACAGAAGATCTGGTTCCTTCAATCATGAGCTGCAATAGCTCAATGTTCTTGAATGTTAATGCATCGAGATACAGATTTAGTAATGAATTAAAATCGTGCGGAAACAACTCAAACTAAACTCTTATATTCGAAATATCTTTTACGGTATTATACGTCATAAACAAATATGCAATGCGTGAATGTAAATGCAGTAAGCAGTAAAGAAATACGGTGTGATTTGTTTGTGGAAGTTTGGGGCTGAATCTCCTATGTCTCGGCCTTCTTCCGCAACTGGAAGGATCTAGAAGACTTTGATTGCAGCGACCCTCGCTACAACCCACTCCTACGACCAGCAGCCGCAAGAACTCCTAGCAACCACCACTGCACACCAGCCCGCAAGATGTGCGTGTCTAACTTCACTTCTTTAACGCCTCAGTGAGAAAGGATACATACACTTCTTTAATGTATCAGTGCGAAAGACAACTGGACTTGTTTAACGTCTCTGTCCAAAGACTACAATGGAGAGTTTTATATTTGATTCACTCGGCCAATCTAATCAGCTCTCAAAAATATATGTGAGTGAATCGTGTGTGAAATTTACAGTTTATGCTCAATCTCTCAAAGATAAATCTCACACACTGGGAAGTGCTCCAGTCCGAGCTAATTTCACCAATGTCTTCCCAGAGCTTGTGTTGTGCGTTCTTCTGTTTTTACATTTTGGTTCGCACAACACTTCGCTCTTATTGCACTCTTCTTTTCTTTTTGTGCTCCTCACTCTCTCTTTCTGTTCGTGCATACATCTGCTTGTGCTCTGCTCTTGTTATTTATAGCCTAACGTGGAGATTAATCCGTTGGACACAAATTTGTAGACGTTGAAAGTCTTCTGACACATTTGTACTTTGCGTCCTTTGTCTTTATATGCGTTGCAGGCTTTTCTTCATTTTAAGCACGTGAGCAATGTACTTTGAGAAGACAAAACGAGCAGTAGATTTGAATACTGAAAAGCAATCTTCGTATAGTATTGTATTCAAATATCTTTGCTCGAACATTTGATAGCATCTGTCATGCTATCCGAACTGGTTTGTCCTTTACCAGTTTACCAGCTCGCCTCTATTCTGGTTTGCGTTGAGCTGGTCCTTATGTCCATTTTTGCTTCTCTTCAGACATCATCTGAACTGCTTGCTATGCTGGTTCGACCTTAACCAGCTTGGTTCTTTTCATCAGCTCGTTGACTTGATAACATCTGCAGATATGTTGTCCGAGCTGGTCTCACCTTGACCAGCTTTTCTCCATTCCAGTTTGCTCATTACACTGAGCTGGTCATAGCCCTTTTATTCTCTGCTCTCTTTCAAAGCTCTCTTATTCTCTGCTATTGAGATTCTCTTTGTTCTATTCTTTCCTGCTCTTGATCTGCTTCGAGCCAGCTTGTTCATAACACCAAGCAGGTCGCTTTTCTGAGCTGGTCTCTCAGCTGGTTTCCTTCCCATCTGGTTGCTTCTTCCACTACAGCAGCCTTCTGCTTCCCCATCATAAGCTTCCAACTATTGGGATCCTTGATCAGGTTTTCTCTTCCTTTATCTGGTTTACCATCTCGGCTCTATTCTTCTTGTCAAGAGCCATTGTATTGCCTGTTCACTTGATCTATTCAGACACCTATTATAAACCATCGGCAAGAACACCTTTCTTTGACTGGTTGAGCTGCAACCCAGCACCAGTGAATATATCCTATATTCTTTGGGATATAATACCCAGTTCAGATTCAGTCTTCTCAAGGACTGAGATCCCTATGATGAACTGGTTACAAGTGCGTTCGATGATCAGACCTGCACTTGATCACAACACTTGTCTATGCATCGGCACTTGAACACTGCACTTGTACGCTGCTCATGATATGCGCTTGAACCATTCTGCTCTTCTTATTACTCTGCGCTTGATATTAGTGCTGCTCCTGCTCCAAGCTAGTGAACCAGCTTGGTGTTCCCTGCATTCTGGAAGTAAACTACTGAACCATCTTGGGCGTCCCTTTACTGTTGCAGCTAGATATATTCGACCAGTTCAGCTCAGGCGTCCCCTCACTATTCCAGTTTGGATATCTTCATGTCTACTCCAGACTAAGCAAGCTGCACATTTCACGTATAGCGTTAGTACAATAATAGCAGATTTTGTGTGAATCAAAACTTAGATTCTGATATGTATAAATAGATCCAACATAACCTTTTCCCACCAATCGTGGTTTGAATGTCAGTACCTTACCATTAGGCCCAACTTTTCTTTTGTAGATCCATTTAAATCCAATCGGAACAATTATTTTAGGAGGATCTACTAAGGACCAAATTTGGTTTACACGCATGGAGTCTATCTCAGAATGCATGGCTTCAATCCATGAAGATGAATCGGCATCAAAAATTTCCTCCTTTAATTTCATGGATCACATCCAATGTTAGGATCACTTTGATCCTCTTCAAGTAGGAAACCATACCGGATGGGAGGTCTAGGAACCCTTTTGGATCTCCTATGAGTGTGCTCCTCAATGACTGGTTCTAGGGGTGTGTGCCGTACAATACTTTCTCTGAGTTGTTCTCAAATTTCTTCCAGTTCCATCATTTTACCTTTTCTATCCAATAGAATTCCTTCTCCAAGAATGTGGCATTTCTAGAAACTAACACTTTCATTTCTAGGGGATGATATAAATATTATCCAATTGAGTTCTTTGGATATCCCATGAAATAACATAAGATGATCTATTATCCAGCATATCTCCCACTTTATACTTCACATAAGCAGGACATCCCCATAGTCTCAATTACGAGTACTTAGGCAGTTTGCCCATCCATATCTTATATGAAGTCTTTTATACTGCTCTAGTGTGGACATTGTTCAACAAAAACACCGCCATTTAGAGCGAATAGCACAAAAACGAGGGTGGAAGCTCAGTAAAACTCATCATAGATCAAACCATGTCCATCAGGGTTTGTGTGGCACCCTAGTCCACAAATTTTTTGAGTTTAGGATTCGGTAGCAAGAATACAATTTAGTGGTGGTTTTGCAATAAAAGAAATAATTCATCTTACGTATGAGCAAACAGACAGGGACTATGATGGTAAGAACTGATGATAAATTACATAAGCTGATCTTAATTAGGCTTAGAAACGACAATCATATTACTGTCATTCAACGCAAATAGCATGCGGGCTAAAACAGTTTAGAGCAAAACAGATCGGAGCACAAAATAGCTTGCGTGTTGAAATAGCTCTGAACGAAACAGACTGGAGTGCGAAAATATTAAAGAAACGTTTGATACAAATCGTTCAAAATCAATTTAGACACAAATCAAAAATGAGGTGTCTAATACAAACTCATTCACAAAAAGAAATACGATCTATACAGTAAGGAAACATTGGCCTGTCGATAAACACACTTCCTCGTCCTGATTCAGCTCACGTCTTCCAGATCTTTCTGAACATCCTCTCCTATACCCAAGAAAGCTAGTGAGCCTAGGGGCTCAGAAAGTAAATTTGGAAATAGAAAGGGACAGACATTACAGGCGTAGAAAATATCTTTTTACTGTAAACTAAGCTGAAAGCTGAGAGAACTGAAAACTGAACAGCTCATAAGCTGATGAAACTGTAAACTGAGAAAGCATAATAGAACATGATTAAACATACTTAAAAACATTTAAAACATTAACTGGGTAATAAAGGAAGTAAACTTAGCGTAAACTTTACTCAATCGTTCGGTTGCAAACAACCCTTTTCTTATGCCTTACGAGTTATGGCTCAGGAACTCTCCATGGGTCAGTTCACTTGATCAAGCTCATCTGTATACAGGCACTGGGCAATAAATCCCAACCTAAGCTGAGAAGGGATTATAGTTTGTCAACCATAATCTTGGTCCCTTCTTGTGGTTGAAGGGGGATTTAGTTCGTCAAATAAAATCCTTGTCCTTCCTATGGAGGGCAAGCCGATCCGTCAACGAGCATCCACACCCTCCATGTACTGACTATCTTTGCCATAAATCATTTAAACATTTGAAAACTACTTTCTATAGAACCACTCCGCTGAGATTTCCTTTAAAACTGTTTCTCTACTGAAAATTCCTTTAAAACTGTTTTCTGCTCTAAAAAGATCAATTAATAAAGACAGGGTTCGCTTCTTAAAACTAATTTAAAATTTGAAAATTTCTTGGAGTACATCGGAAACTCGAACGAAGAAGAAACTTGGATCAGCTCAGGATATAGGAATGAAGAACAGATAGTCGTGCTCTCAGCTGAAGAACTATGTCTTGAAACTGGTAAAACAGAGGACTGTTTAGCATTATAACTTTGAATGGAAGCTGACGGAAAGAAGAATTAAACTTAAATTCTGTATCTGTCCAGAATAAGCCTAAGCTGGACCAGCTCGGAGTGAAGTAGCACGCAAGCGTACTGGTTCAGAATAGAAAGTCAACTCTGGGCTGTTTGGTTAATTCAGATTAGGGTAATCAGGCTAGGTCGCAAGCTTAGAGTAGCTCGGAGGGTAACACAGATCGCAAGCATAACACAGCTCTAACAGATTACGAGCGTAAAACAAGCTCGGATAAGAATACAGATTAGGAAATTCAACACAACTAAGAAATCAGATCAAGAGCGGGCTGGACAATGAAATCAGCTCGCGAGAGGAATGAACAATGGACCTGCTCGGAGATAGACTGGCCAACAAAAACAGTCGGAAGCGGGATGAATAGTGAAACCATCTCGCGAGCAAGCTGATCAATGAAACCATCTCGAAAATGATCGAACGAATCATGCAGGGTTAGAATATAAAAAAGATACTGAAAAACTGCTTGGAGAAGTTCGAACAGATTAGGAAAACTTATCAGGCCAGAACATTGCTCTAGCTAGACCAGCTCTGCCTATCCGCTCAGAACTCCATCCCTAAACATCCATCACAAGTACCGGAAACAACTTGGAAAAGTTCGAACCAATTAGCTATGATTATCAGACCAAAGTAGAGTTTCAAATAGACCATCTTGCCCGGCAGCTTAGAACTCATCCTATTCATCTAGCACGAGTATTGAAGACAACTTGGAGAAGTTCACACTGATTAGCTAAGCTTATCAGATATCAGAACAACACTCCAACTAGACCAGCTCTGCCTATCAGCTCAAAACCTCGAATCCTACTAGACTAGCACAACAACAGTGTACTGAATCCAGCCGGGAGGAGTTCGAGTAGATTAGCAAAGATTATCAGGTCAGAACAGAGTTCTAACTAGACCAGCTTCGCCTATCAGCTCAAAACCTCATCTTTAGCCGTTCAGTACATTTTTCTCACTAGAACATCAGAGAACTTTATCTGAATCTATCTCGTACATCCCAGCAAGTTTTAAAAGAGAACTAACATTTGATTTCGTCAAAACCAACCTTTCGGTCACTTTAAAAAAGAAGAACACTTCTACAAACCCAAAACCATTTCAACTGAAAGAGAAACCATAAACTCCATAGGAACTGCGAAACTCAAGCACACAAGCTGAAAAAAGAACGTAGCATGCTTTCAAGGATACGTCAAAGAACATAAATTACTTGCCTTATACTGAACGACGGTGAACGACAGGTTGCAGAGAACAGCTCCGGCTTGGACCTCCCACAAGAACGATCAAAACACTCAAAAATCTAAAGGAAAACTTTGATTGGTTATGTTGAGGAAAGGAGCTTCCCCATGCCTTCTATAAGCTCAATAATGTAAAATTGTAGTAGGTAAAAAGCTCTTACACAAGGCATGGGTTTCACTACCAACTGTAATCATGATGCTTTAAAAAAAATCTTCCTTTTTTTAAAAAATAACCGAACCGAACCCTACCATGCTTGGGTTCATTCTTGCTGGAATCGTCCGTGAACCACCCGAGCAACAGCTCAGGCTAAAATCTGAAATGTTAAACGCAAAATAACAGTTTAAACCCTTCGATAAAAAAATAAATGAATTGTGGATTTATTGATTTCCCAGGAGTTACAGTTTGATTACAACGCTCAGCTACACTATTTAGTTGTGGTGTCCCCAAAAGGTGTTAACATAGAGAATCCCGTTCACCTTAAGATAATCTAAAACCTCTGTACTTATGTATTCTCCACCTCGATCAGATCAAAATGCTTTAATACTTTTGACCAATTGCTTTTCTACTTCATTCATGAATTACATGAATCATTCGAAGGATTAAGATTTACGTTTCATTAAATATAAATACTCATACCTAGAATGATCATCGGTATATGTAATGAAGTAAGTGTTCCCATACATAATACCGATACTAAGTTGGCCTCACACATCTGTATGAATCAAACCCAACAGCCCATGTGCACGCTCAGGCTTGCTTCTAAAAGGTGCTTTAGTCATTTTTACTTTCAAACATGACTCACAAGTAGGTAAGGAGTCTATGTCTGACATTTCAAACATCCACTCCCCCACTAACTTGTTAATCCTTTGGTTGATCGAAAATACAGTTGTAATACAGCTCGCGAGTTCAAGAGGGGGGGAATTGAATGAACTCATTCACTATTTTCGCAAAAGTCTTTTCAAAACGATTTTTAAAACCTGTTAGGACCGAAAAACAACTTAACAGCGCTGCTATTGTTAAATAAAAATTTTGCGCTGCTCTAAAGGAGGTGCAATACCTCGGGTTCTTGAACATAAATCGAGCACCGGTGACAGATCTGGTATGTAATAAAAACATGCGGAAAACACCAGAAATGAATCCTAATTTTAAAACTCAATGCAAGCAAATTTCTGTTACAGATATCTGCTATTGTGCGTTTGTGATAACTGTTATGCGATGCTAAATTAAAGTTCTTATGCAGAATAAATAAAAGAATACAATACACTGATATTTGTTTATGAAAGTTCGGACATCAATGTCCTACGTCTCCCCTTCTTCCTTCTTCAGGAAGGTTCCACTAGAAGATTTGATCTACACATCATGTACAGACCCGATCCTGCAACCAGCAGCTGCGAGAACTCCTAGACTGCACCAGCCCTCGGCTGTCACTCACTTGTTTTACGCCTATGTGAGAAAGGCTACAAACACAGAGTTTAACGTCGTCGTGCTTGGACGGGATCTGATTTGTATTTGTGATTCACTCGCTAAACAATTACGCACATCTCTCAAAATATGCGAGTGAATCTGTGTGTGTGAGATTTTACAGTGTATCGCTCAACTCTCAAATGAATAAATCTCACACACTTGGAAAATTCTTCTACAAAAGCTGATTGAGACTCAGCAGTCGACACTCGTTATGCGCTCCTCTCTAATGGCGGTCGACTACTTCGTCTCCAATTTTCTTCCCTCTGTATTTTGCACTGTGTTAATTAATCTATCAAAATCACCTTTCTTCAACAGTGCTTCTTGTATATATATGGCTGTTTTAATTTCCTTCCCGTTAGACACAAGTTTTCTTCTGTTGAAATTTGTTCCTTAAAGTACCGATAGTGAGTTGTCCTTGTGTCCTTTCTTTTGCAGGCTTTTTGTCATCTTCAACATTTGAACTAAGCTCAGCAGTTGACATCCAGCTTTAGTGAATCTTCCTAATATAACTCGTCAACTGCTTCTCTTGAACTTGATCAACGTCTATTATCAGCTTTTGCCTTTCTTCAACAACTTGTTAGCTTCTGTTGATCTTCTGCTGATTTATTGTTCTTCACGACTTCTGCTGATTGATTCATCTGCTGATTTTATCGTGCACTGCTTCGCTACTGGTTGTATCTTCAACTACTGCGTCTGGTTTTCCTGTCGACTGGATATGCAAAACACTATAGCCTGCGACTGGGTACACTGTAGCTTGCGACCGGTACATCAGCTAGTGGTCTAGATGTGCTAGCTGGTGAAGATATTATTGCATCTGGTTGTCCAGACGTTGGTCGTGAAATGCTTGCGACTGGATCACTATAGCTTGCGTCTGGATGTACAAACTACTGTAGCTACCTACTGGTTTCCTTTAAGAGATGTACCTGCTGGTTGTTAGCGCGAAGGAAAAACGCTGTCGTATCCATTTATCGAAACGACATCGTTTTGCTATCGCTAACTTTAAGTACCACCGACTGATTGTACTGTAGCTAGCGACTGGATAAACTGTAGCTCACTGCTGATTGTGATGACATCACTGTTGAAGTCATCATCGCTGATCCATCTACTGATTCTGCTGACGTCACTTCTGCTGATCCATCTTGTTGTCTGCTGATATTGCTGACGTCATCGACCCCTTAGCGCTCCAGCTGGTTCAACTGCCTCTTCTTAGTTCCTGTTCCAGCTGGTTCAAGCTATCTTAGCGATTATCACAGCTGCTGGTATAATTTGAACTCCGCTTAATTACGACAACTAGATTCTAACACACGAGCCAACAATGAACAATTTTAATTGGTGTCAGACAATCCAGCAGTTAAAATCCAGCCAATAACACAGGGGGAACAAAGATCAAATCCCATTGGACTTAATCTCCGATTGAATATAAATCATCCACCTGAGCAAGTCATAGGTAATTTCGAATCACCCGTTCGCACACAAGGTCAGCTATCTCATGATCATTTTGATGCTACATTTCTTTCACATATAAAACCTAAGAAGATAGACGAGGGGTTAGCAGACCCAAGCTGGATAGACGCTATGCAAGAAGAGTTAAATCAATTTGAACGTAATAAAGTATGGCAAATTGTACCTAGACCTAAGAATCATTCAGTTATAGGAACTCGATGGGTCTTTAGGAATAAACTGAATTAAGATGGCTTAGTGACTAGAAACAAAGCTAGGTTAGTTGCACAAGGTTTTAGACAAATGGAAGGAATAGACTTTGACGAGATCTTTGCACCAGTAGCAAGATTAGAGGCCATACGCATGTTCCTTGCATATGCTGCATATAAAGACTTCAAAGTCTTTCAGATGGATGTCAAGAGTGCCTTTCTAAATGGCGTCTTGACAGAGGAAGTGTATGTTGCACAACCTCCTGGCTTCATATATCATACACATCCAGACTTTGTTTACTAACTGGATAAAGCTCTATATGGGTTGAAGCAAGCACCCAGAGCTTGGTATGATACACTCACTAAATTTCTACTTGAGCATCAATTCACTATTGGTACAGTAATCAAGATGCAAGCTACAATAATCAAGATGCAAGCTACAATATCCAGATGCAAGCTACAAGATCTAGATGCAAGCTACAGTAATCAAGATGCAACCTAAAGTGATCCAGATGCAAGCTACAGTGATCCAGATGCAAGCTACAGTGAATCAGCCGCAAGCTACTTGTTAGGTCCAAAAATTAGTAAATTTAAAGTAAGCAAGCGCTACTGTCAAAAATTAAAAATGTTGCGCTGCTATTATGAGGTGCAATACCTCTGGTTCTTGAACATTAAAAACAGAGCACCGGATACAGATCTGGTATGTAATAAAACATGCGAAAAACACCATAACTTAATCATAAATTTTAAAACACGATGCAAATAGATTTCTGTAAACAGAAATCTTTTCGACTTACTGTGTGTGTGCAATTGTGTATGCGTGAGTGCTAAATGTAAAATGCATATGCGGAAAGCTTAAATAAATGGACCAACTGTTTGTTTATGGAAGTTCGGACTTCAATGTCCTACGTCCCCCTTCTTCCTCCTCGGAAGGTTCCACTAGAAGATTTGATCTATACATCGTGTACAGACCCAATCCCGCAACCAGCAGCTGCGAGAACTCCTAGACTCTACAAGCCCTCGGCTGTCACTCAATCACTTGTTTAACGCCTATGTGAGAAAGGCTACAAACACAGAGTTTAACGTCGTCGTGCTTGGACGGGATCTGATTGAATTGGGTTTGAGATTCATTCACTATACAATGAATGTGAATGAATCTCTGTGTGTGTGAGATATACAGTGTAAGAACAACTCTCGAAATAATAAATCGCACACACTCGGGAAAATGCTCTTCAATAGCTGATTAGAACTCAGCAGTCGACGCTCGTAGTAAGCTCCTCTCTAATGGTGGTCGACTGCTTCGTTCTTCTATATTCTTCCCTATGTTTTTGAATCCTCACTGTATCATCACGAAATAATCATCCAGTCATCATCTTTTTCCTTCAAATCTTCTCCCTTAAATAGCCTCTGTTTAAATTCAATCCGTTGGACACAAATTCTTCCAGTTTGAAATATGTTCTGTAAAGTACCGACAGGGAGTTGTCCTTGTGTCCTTTATTTTGCAGGCTTTTTTTCGTCTTCAACATTTGAACTAAGCTCAGCAGTTGACATCCAGATTTAGTGAATCTTCATAATATAATTCGTCAACTTCTTCGCTTGAACTTGATCAACGTCTGTTATCAGCTTTTGCCTTTCTTCAACAACTTGTTAGCTTCTGTTGATCTTCTGCTGATTTATTGTTCTTCACGACTTCTGCTGATTGATTCATCTGCTGATTTTATCGTGCACTGCTTCACTACTGGTTGTATCTTCAACTACTGCGTCTGGTTTTGCTGTCGACTGGATATGCAAAACACTGTAGCCTGCGACTGGGTACACTGTAGCTTGCGACTGGTACATCAGCTGGTGGTCTAGATGTGCTATCTGGTGAAGATATGCTTGCAGCTGGTTGTCCAGACGTTGGTCGTGAAATTCTTGCGACTGGATCACAATAGCTTGCGTCTGGATGTACAAACTACTGTAGCTACCTGCTGGTTTCCTTTAAGAGATGTACCTGCTGGTTGTTAGCGCGAAGGCAAAACGCTGTCGTATCCAATTATCCAAACGACATCGTTTTGCTATCGCTAACTTTAAGTACCACCGAGTGATTGTACTGTAGCTAGCGACTGGATATACTGTAGCTCACTGCTGATGTCATCATCGCTGATCCATCTACCTATTCTGTTGACGTCACTGCTGCTGATCCATCTTGTTGTCTGCTGATATTGCTGACGTCATCGACCCCTTAGCGCTCCAGATGGTTCAACTGCCTCTTCTTAGTTCATGTTCCAGCTGGTTCAAGCTCTCTTAGTGATTATCACAGCTGCTGGTATAATTTGACATCTGCCTAATTACGAACAAATGATTCAACTTTGGACGTCTACATTGCTAATCCAGCTGCCGTCTAAGTGATAAATCAAACCAGCTGTGAACTTTATCTTTTCTCCTCACGACTGGACAAATGCTGCTTCATGACAGTTTTCTTCGATAGCTAACATCTGTACACTAAGTAGAATTGTTAGTAACACAATATCAGGTTTTGTGTAATTCAAAACTTAATCAGGATCTGTTTATACAGATCCATCAATCTCTCCCATTTTGATTTACACAAAACCTTAAATAATAAATGTATGATCTAACAATTCTCTCCCTTTTTGTGGGAATCAAAAAGAGGTCGAAAGTTGGTCTTCCCGATATTTTAAATTAAAGCTCTCCCTACACTGTCACAACAAAAACAACGTGACAGCAGGAAAATCAAAAAGAGGTCGAAAGTTGGTCTTCCCGATATTTTAAATTAAAGCTCTCCCTACACTGTCACAACAAAAACAACGTGACAGCAGGAATTTCGATTTTGAAAATCAAAACAGATTTTGGGAAGGACCATATGCAACAATATGATATGAATTTGAAAAACCTGATAGTGTTCTTCTGCTTTATCTTATAATATGCAGACGAGAGATTAATAAAAACTCTCCCTATCTTTTATAGTATAAGCTAAAATCATTTTAAAAAAAATTTGAAGCACCAGCTGGAATTCCGCAGAAAGTTTGAAAAGCTATCAGAGCATATGAGAATGTTTTCTTTCAAAGTAGAAAATGTGCTACTGAGTCACTCACAGATGAAGAACCAGAAAGAAAATGTGACAATTAAAACTCAGATTTTCATTCTCCTATTTCGTCCCATGTGCTGTCACCGAGCCTCGCTCCAGGTGAACTTATAGCCCAACCGAAATAAGATCTTGGCATCCGCACGGAACTCGCGCATTCCGTGACAGTTCATCAAGAGAAAATAGTTCTATAAAACAAATCATTTTCATCTGTCCTTCATAATATAAGCTTCTCAAAAACATTTAGATCATTTTAAAAACAATAGCACATGCGTTTTAAAATAAGTGCTCGTTCAAGAATAACCCGCTCTTATACCACTTGTTAGGTCCTAAAATTAGAAAATTTAAAGTTAGCAAGCGCTACTGTCAAAAATTAAAAATTTTGCGCTGCTATTATGAGGTGCAATACCTCTGGTTCTTGAACATTAAAAACAGAGCACCGGAGACAGATCTGGTATCCAATAAAACATGCGGAAAACACCAGAACTGAATCCTAAATTTTAAAACACGATGCAAACATATTTTTGAAAACATAAATCTGTTCGACTTACTGTGTGTGCAATGGTTTATGCGTGAGTGCTAAATGTAAAATGCATATGCGGAAAGCTTAAAGAAATGGACCAACTGTTTGTTTATGGAAGTTCGGACTTCAATGTCCTACGTCTCCCCTTCTTCCTCCTCGGAAGGTTCCACTAGAAGATTTGATCTATACATCGTGTACAGACACAATCCCGCAACCAGCAGCTGCGAGAACTCCTAGACTCTACAAGCACTCGGCTGTCACTCAATCACTTGTTTAACGCCTATGTGAGAAAGGCTACAAACGAAGAGTTTAACGTCGTCGTGCTTGGACGGGATCTGATTGAATTGGGTTTGAGATTCATTCACTATAAAATGAATGTGAATGAATCTCTGTGAGTGTGAGATATACAATGTAAGAACAACTCTCGAAATAATAAATCGCACGCACTCGGGAAAATGCTCTTCAATAGCTGATTAGAACTCAGCAGTCGACGCTCGTAGTAAGCTCCTCTCTAATGGTGGTCGACTGCTTCATTCTTCTATATTCTTCCCTCTGTTTTTGAATCCTCACTGTATCATCACGAAATCATCATCCAGTCATCATCTTCTTCCTTCAAATCTTCTCCCTTAAATAGCCTCTGTTTAAATTCAATCCGTTGGACACAAATTCTTCCCGTTTGAAATATGTGCTGTAAAGTACCGACAGGGAGTTGTCCTTGTGTCCTTTCTTTTGCAGGATTTTTTTTCTTCTTCAACATTTGAACTAAGCTCAGCACTTGACATCCAGATTTAGTGAATCTTCATAATATAATTCGTCAACTGCTTCGCTTGAACCTGATCAACGTATGTTATCAGCTTTTGCCTTTCTTCAACAACTGTTAGCTTCTGTTGATCTTCTGCTGATATCTTGATCACAACAGCTGATTTCTTCTGTCTTTGCGCTACTGCTGAAATCATCTAGCTTGCGACTGGTACATCAGCTGGTGGACTTGATATGCTAGCGACTGGTTGACCAGCTGGTGAAGATATGCTTGCAGCTGGTTGTCCAGACGTTGGTCGTGAAATGCTTGCGACTGGATCACTATAGCTTGCGTCTGGATGTACAAACTACTGTAGCTACCTGCTTGTTTCCTTTAAGAGATGTACTTGCTGTTTGTTACCATTGCAAAATCCATCGACTGAACCTTAGCGCGAAGGCAAAA
>KV010015.1:133298-144461 GCA_001598015.1 Dorcoceras hygrometricum
CGTGTATGCACATGCTGGACAATAACAAGCATATCAACACAACATATGCAACAATACCAAAAACATGTACACAACACATAACACACGGCCATCTCATAGATCGGCAGCCTCAACAGGCAAATAATCACATAACACGCAAATACATCTCACAATTCATCCAAGCCGTCACCTTGCTGAAATTTACAAGCTCAACCCGTACCTTAATTTCCTCAAAGAACAAAGCAACTCCCTGCCTGCACAAATCTGCCCAAAACACAATACACAGATTTCAGGGAAAACAGCCAAACTCACGGCCAATTTCTCAAGAGCTCACGGCTGGAAATCAGTGGCACAAACTAGCCTTCACTCCTACCCAACCAACTTAACAGGAAACTTAAAACAAGTTCTTAAGCTAGATCAAAAGCTACCTGCACTTCGAAAAGCACGAACACAAACAGCAACTTCGTGCTTTCGCTCCAGCCAAAGACAGCCTCTAAAATGGGTACGAGGTGAAAGAGCTTTCCAAGACGAGTCCAACGCTACCTCAATCGTGAAAAACGGTGGCCGGAATCAACGGGGATCTACCGGAGAAGCTCACGGTAAATAATGACAAGGGTTGAAGAAACAGTGGACGAAGTCGAGAGAATTATTTTCTAAGTATGGGATTTGGTGAAAAGAAACGAAGCCAACGCTTCTATTATAAGCGCAAGAGTTCTGCTAATTTATTCCACCGACCAAAACAGCTTTCAAAGTTTCAAATAGTCAACAGATCTCTCAAAACCAACGCAGGCGCTAAAACACACTAAAAACCCCAAAACGACGTCGCATCAACAAAACCGCAGAGAGGTTTGCTTACGCAAGCAAGTCTGGTCACTATACTAGTCGCGCGCAACACAACATATATGCTTACATCATCAGGTCTGAACTTTCGAAAGCCAACTAAACAAAATAGATCTCTCCTCCCGCGTTCACTAAACGGCGTCGCACCATAGAAAGCACGCTGAACAGATCTCAACCAAATCTTTCAACAGCAACGCTTACGTCATCCACACGACGACAACACACGCTGCTGACGTCATGAGATCTATCAACAGATTTTCACCCGCAAGACTCAACGCAGCAATGCTTACGTCACCCACACTAAGCAATCACGCGATGCTGACGTCATGAAATCTGCCACAAGATTTCACCGAAAGATCTCTCAACAGAAATGCTTACGTCAGCCAAACGACGAAAACACACACTGCTGACGTCATGAAATCTGCCACAAGATCTCAGTCCAAAATTCGAAAATCTCGAAATTTCCAGAATTGCTCCAAATGCAATTTCAGCCCCAAAAATACAACCCAAACATTCACAATTAAATCTGAAGCACCAGACCGCTAAAACACGATTAATTCAACAATTAATCCTTAATACAAAACCAGGTCTCACATATAGAACCATTTGTTGAGTTAAGCGTGCATATGTGAGACTAGTACTAGGATGGGTGACCTCCTGGGAAGTTCTCATACGCAAACTGCTGACGTTGTGCCGCTTCATATGGTTGGTCATATGGGCTGTAAAAGTGTGAGTTCAGATCTTAACGGGTAATACTATCTCTGCTGGGGATAGGGTCGGAAGTATGGTAAGGGATAAGACTGAACTCTAAGGGAATTGAGACAACATCAACAGTTAGACAAGTACCTCCACTGACTCATGCGCCTAACAGCCCAACCCTAACACAAACAATAGGTGCACAGCACAGCCACATTATAAGGAATTAAAGTTGCACCTTGGCAAACAGCATAGCTTTTGTCCTAGTGGTAAGCTCTCAAACCTAACAATTGGTATCAGAGTGAGGTAAGGGGTTCGAGTCTTCCAAGAAGCATTTTCGATACTTCTTTTTGGAGGATTGTTGAGTTAAGAGTGCATGAGTGAGAACAGTACTGGGATGGGTGACCTCCTGGGAAGTTCTCGCACGTCAAGCTTTTGACGTTGCACCGCTTGATCTGGTTGGCCATGTGGGCTGTAAAAGTGTGATATCAGATCTTAAGGGATAATTCTATCTCTGTTGGGAAAAGGGCCAGTGATAGGGTAAGGGGTAAGACTGATCGCTAAGGGAATTGAGACAGCACCAACAGTTTGACACACACCTCCCTTCACTCATGGGCCTAACAGCCAAACCATAATGCACCCAATAGGTGCACTCTTTGACGCCCCGAGAACGGGCCTGGACGTGAACACCGCCGATGTTTAATAATTATTCATTACAAAACATCAAGCCTCATAGTGCATCTCAAAACCAGTCTATTACATAACCAAAAATAATCATTTTTACATCTAAAATGAAAGTCAGAATAATAGAGTGCGGAAGCAAAATTACATTAACAAAAAGAAAAGCAGAATCTTCACCAGCCCCAAACAGCTCTTGTTCCTCTTCTTCAACCTGTTCTTCGTTCTTATCTGGGTGTAGAAGTAGGGGATGAGTATTTGGCGAAACACTCAGCAAGTGGGAGATACCATTCGAGCATACAACATATACATATACATATACTGAATAACAGATTTCAGAGCAGAGCTTATACAGAACAGAGAACTTGTGCAGGTAGCACTGATAGTCACTTCGTTTCTATGGTTTACTGATCAGTCCCTAATTTTTACTCCTCTAAGGGGTCGAGGCCATAGTTACACCATGTAACTCAGAGTGCGGAATATTTCGTAGACCCACATTACGACAGAAACATCAGTGCTAAAACAGAGCTTAATTCATATCATGAACTTGACACGAAACGGAATCGGATACGAAACGATCTCAAACAGTAATTTAAAACATAACTTAGCACGAATAATATATACAATATTTGAAACGAATACATATATAACAAAAGCCCACTTACAGTAATCTGAAGCTTGATTGGTTCAAGTCAAGAAATCTGATACACCTTGTGCAGGATTTCAACGTCGAAGCCTACTTGTGTTTTACTGACATTATTGGAGTGAGTGAGGGTCCTTTGATGCTACAGCGAGGTATTTATAGGCGAAGGAATGGGATTCAAAAGGGCAGCCATTAAAGCCTTAATTTTCTGATTTTATGGCCGTTAAAATGGCTGTTACGTGAGAATTAGTGTAGGCTTTGATTTGGGTCTCTTAATTGGCCATTAATCCCTCTAAATTGGCAGTTACGGTTGCAAACAATCTGCTCTGTACGCGTGAAGAGCTTGCCGAAATTCGTGAGCCAAGACTGAGTTTTCTTTACCAAAAGTGAATTTGCGTCGCCAAATCTGAATCTGCGTCGCAAAATCTGAATCTGCGTCGCCAAAGCTAAATTTGCATCACCAAAGCTGTATCTGCGTCGCCAAAGCTGAATCCGCATCGCCAAATCTGAAGTTTCGTCGCCAAAGAAGTATCTGCGTCGCCAAGTCTGATGTACATCGTGGAATCTAAATTCACCTCAGAATCTGAATTCTCATCGCGGAATCTGAATTCACGTCACGGAACATGAATTCACGTCTCGAAATCTGAATTTACTTAGTCAAAGCTGAGTTGACCAGTCCAGAGCTTTGTTGACCAGTCCCTAATCTGAGTTGACTGCTGATTGTCCAGAATCTTAGTTGACTACTGATTGTCTAGAATCTGAGTTGACTGTCACGAATCTGAGTTGACCGAACAGGATCAGAGTTGACCAAACAGGATCTGAGTTGATCGAACAGGATCCGAGTTGACCAAACAGGATCTGAGTTGACCAAACAGGATCGAAGTTGACCAAACAGGATCTGAGTTGACCGAACAGGATCTGAGTTGACTTTTCTAAATCTGATTATTTTTTATTTTTGAGAGCTGAATTTTCAGGTTTTCACATCTCTCCCTCCTTAAAAGAAGTTTCATCCTCGAAACTTGAGTTCTCATATTAACTCCCGATGGATGTGGTGAATTATGATCTCGCGCTCCTCTTTGATGATAGCCGGTTCGTGTATAATTTTGGTCTAGGCCAAAGAAGAATCACTCAAGTTTGACTATTAAATGTTATCTGCTTCATATGAATGGTAGTTATATTATGGGTACGGGAAGCAGAAGGAATTATCTTATGAAATCAATGATGATGAATGACAATAGGGGATTTCCATATCATTTCATGGAAGTAAGCTTTTAAGGATTTGTTGAACAGAAGAAAAAGATTATGGTCGAGCAAATGAATGAAAAAACTCAACCTGGTGAGGAAATTCTTCTGGAGAAACTAACTCAAACAGATCAAAGAAATCTTAGATGGTGAACTAAAAGTTTGTCGGATTAAGAATATATTTAACGGTGAAGTATCTCGTGAATTATAGAGGATGGAATAGAAGATTTCCGAGTAAAGGATAATTTTCCGAAAAAAGTAAAAGATTCCAAAAAAATTCAGATGGCACGAAAATTTTCCGGGTGGAACTGAACTTTACGAATGAAATCAGAAAAAAAAATCGGATGAAATGAACTTTGCGGATGTATAGGAAAGTTTGGAAGAAATTGAAATTTCCGGATCTAATTGAGATTTCAGAAAGAGATACGAATGTTTGAATAAAGTTGAGATTTCAGGTAAAAAAAAAATACTTCAGGAAGAAATTTTAACTTTCAGAATAAAGATGATCTCTCAGTAAACTTATTCCTTCGGATGAAATCGAAAACCTTTCTGCTCGAACTTCTCAGCCGGATTATGAACCTGGTTAGCTCTGATACCATTAAAATGTCACGCCCCAAGAACGGGTCTGGACGTGAACACCGGTGATGTATAATAATTATTCATTACATAACATCAAGCCTCATAGTACAGCTCAAAATCAGTCTATTACATAACCAAAATATAATCGTTTTTACATCTGAAAATCTAAGTCTGAATAAAAGAGTGCGGAATCAAAATTACATTAACAAAAAGAAAAGCAGAATCTTCACCAGCCCTAGAACAACTCTTGTTCCTCTTCTTCAACATGTTCTTCGTTCTTATCTGGGTGGAGAAGTAAGGGGTGAGTGTTTGGGGAAACACTCAGCAAATTGGGGATACCATTTGAACTTACAACATATACATATACATATACTGGATAACAGATTTCAGAGCAGAGCATATACAGAATAGAGAACTTGTACAGGTAGCACTGATAGTTACTTCGTTTCTATGGTTTACTGATCAGTCCCTAATTTTTACTCCTCTAAGGGGTCGATGCCATTGTTACACCACGTAACTCAGAGTGTGGAATAGTCCATAGACCCATAATACGACAGAAACATCAGTGCTAAAACAGAGCTTAATTCATATCATGAACTTGACACGAAACGGAATCGTATATGAAACAAGTTCTCAAACAGTAATTTAAAATAGAACTTAGCACTAATAATATATACAATATTTGAAACTAATATATATATAATAAAAACCCACTTACAGAAATCTGAAGCTTGATTGGTTCAAGGCACGAAATCTGATATAGCTTGTGCAGGATTCAACTTGGAAGCCTATTATTGTTTTAATGAAATTTTTGTAGTGAGTGAGGGTCCTTTGATGCTACAGCGAGGTATTTATAGGCGAAAGAATGGGAGTCAAAAGGGCAGCCATTAAAGCCTTAATTTCCTGATTTTATGGCCATTAAAATGGCAGTTACGAGAGCATTAGTGTAGGCATTGATTTGGGTCTCTTAATTGGCCATTAATCCCTATAAATTGGCAGTTACGGTAGCAAAAAATCTGCTCTGTACGAGTGAAGAGCTTGCTGAAATTCGTGAACCAAAACTGAGTTTTCTTTACCAAAAGTGAATTTGCGTCGCCAAAGCTGAATCTGCGTCGCCAAAGCTGAATCTGCGTCGCCAAAGCTGAATTTGCCTCGCCAAAGCTGTATCTACGTCGCCAAAGCTGAATCTGCGTCGCCAAAGATGAAATTGCGTCGCCAAAGCTGTATCTGCGTCGCCAAAGCTGATGTACGTCGCGCAATCTGAATTATCATCGCGGAACCTAAATTCATGTCGCGAAATCTGAATTTACTTAGTCAAAGCTGAGTTGACCAGTCCAGAGCTGTGTTGACCAGTACCTAATCTAAGTTGACTGCTGATTGTCCAGAATCTGAGTTGACTGCTGATTGTCCAGAATCTGAGTTGACTGTCACAAATATGAGTTGATCGAGCAGGATTTGGGTTGACCGACCAGGATCTGAGTTGACCGAACAGGATCCGAGTTGACCAAACAGGATCCGAGTTGACCAAACAGGATCGGAGTTGACCAAACAGGATCTGAGTTGACCGAACAGGATCTGAGTTGACTTTCCCAGATCTGATTTTTTTTCCTATTTCCGTAAGCTGAATTTTCGGGTTTTCACATTCTGTGCCTTTGCTAAAAGCTATAGCTTTTGGCCTAGTGGTAAGCGCTTGATCCTAACACCGTTGTTTTTGAATTTATAACAATGGTTTTTGTGAAATCCATTGTTGATGAGAGTGTTTTCTACCAAAACGACAATGTTTATTAAAAAACAGATATCTTATGGATTTTTTTTGGCGCAACGACAACTGTTTTATTAAAGCCGTTGTCTGAGCGTGTTTTTTAAACAATGATGTCTGAAACGACAATGGTGCCATTAGAACCGTTGTCATTGAGAGTTTTTTTAAGCCAATGAAAACAGTTTTGTTCAATCATTTGTTGTTTGAGCGTGACATTTATTCCAAAATCGTTGCTAGCTTGCTACGTGATATTGCTCTTTATTCCTTGCTAGCCCTCTTTTGATCGTCTCTGAATTTTCTCCTTCGATTCGTTTAGTTGGTCACTAACATAGCCCGCTTTAGATTTTCTCTTTCCCGTTCTTGTGTTTTAACCTTGAAATTGAAGCTTATCTATGGGAACGGTTCTGAGCCGAACTGCACAGTTGGGTGTTACGCTGGTTCTTTTGCTAGCTATTTCTGAGGAAAATAGCTTTGAAGTGAGAAGATCCGGGTGGCAGGTAGCGTAGCTGATCGAACTATAGTCTTAGATGGATTCAACTTAAGGATGTTCTGGGTGCTCTGAGCTGAATGTTCAGATCGTGAGTGTTGTTCTGCATCGCTTAGTGGTATCAGTTTAGGCATAATCTGGTAGTAGCGTCTTGTGTAGGGCAGTGCTATTTGCTATCTTTAGCTTGGATGAGAGCAGTTCATAGTTATCAGACCAGTCGCGACCTACTTCTGGGGAAAACAACTTGGGAGTGAGCAGCTCTGGGAGGCGCTATGCAGCGTAGCTGATGCGAATTGGAGTGTTAGATGGATTCAGCTTCAGGATGTTCTGGGTGACCTGAGCTGAATGCTCAGATTGTGAGTGTTGTGCTGCGTCGCTTAGTGGTATCAGCTTAGGCATAAGCTGGTAGTAGCGTCCTGTGTATGCCAGTGCTGTTTGTTGTGCATCTGATCGGGTGTGAGGAGGCTTAGCTCTTATAAACTGGATGGTGCGAGATATGTGTAAGCGAGAGCTGAGCTTAGTACACGAGTTGATATGTGAGTGCGAACTGTTTGGCGAGCATGATCTGGAACTGTGGGTGTAAGCTCCTGAGAGTGTAATCTATGTGAGCGTGATCTAAGTAGCAATCGTGTGCTGATATGTGAACACGAGCTGATATGTGAGTGTTAATTGTTTGGCGAGCGTGAGCTAGGCAGTGGGGTGCAAGCTGTCCTGAGAGTGTAATCTGTGTGAGTGTGATCTGAGTAGCAAGCGTAATATGTGTAAACTGTCCTGAGGGTGTAAGCTGTCCTGTGAGTGTAATCTATATGATCGTGATCTGAGTAGCAAGAATAATTTGTGTAAGCTGTCTTGAGGGTGTGTAAGTTGTCCTGAGAGTGTAATCTATATGAGCGTGATCTGAGTAGCAAGCGTAATCTGTGTAAGCTGTCCTCAGAGTGTAATCTTTGTGAGCGTTATCAGAGTAGCAAGTGTAATCTGTCCTTAGGGTGTAAGCTATCGTGAGATTGTAATCTGTGTGAGCATGATCTGAGTATCTAGAGTAATCTGTGTGAGGAATCAGATTTCAAGATTTGTGATTAATCAGATTTTGGGTTAGATTAGTCACGGGAATTAAGGTTTTTGATTTCTGGAATTTCGAATTTTTGGTGAAATCTGATTTGAGGAAATTCAGATCTCTAGTTGGAGTTGTCCAGATTTTAGTTTGGTTTATCGGGTGAAATCTGGTAGCATTTGGAGTCGAATTGGTTAGATTTTAATACAAATCTAGTTCCCTGAGTGTTGGCGTGTTTCTGCCTCGAGAAGTTGGTAAAACGCTATCGTTTTGGTGAGATCTGGATAGTCGAGAGTGCTGCGCTTGCATTTCGTGATTTTCAGATGTCAACTTTAGTCAACAGAACTATAGTGGGTGATCGCTGGATTGAGAGATATGGTTTCGTTGTATTGAGCGCGGGGGATAGTTCGCGTGAAGAGATCTGCTGACGTATGCAGATTTCACGTGTTGGTCAACATGTGGAGTTGACATCTGGTATAACGCGCTTAGTTGAGGAATCTGTTTTGAGCGCTAGCGTTGTGTCGAGGAGAGATCTGTTTTGAGTGCTGCGGCGTCATTCCAGTTAGTTGCTGCGTCGTCATTTAGGATTTCCAGCACTTAGCGTGTTTTGTATTGCGCGAGTGAGGGATCTGGTTTGTACTACCGTTGGAGAGACCATATGTCACCGATACGGCGTCGTTTGGACTTGCGCGCGAAAGTTAGCGTAAGCGCTGGAATTGAATGATTGTGAGCGCTGGTTTGGATAAATCTGTTTAGCGCTAGTTTAAGTTGCAGGAATCTGTTTTTGTCGATGTTTGACTTAGACAGTAGCCATTGAATTGAGGAATAAATAGAAGTGTCGAACTACACTTAGAATATTTCTCAACCCGTCATTTCTTATCTTCTCTGTTGAAACCCTCGACTTGCTACTGTTCACCATAACTTTCCACCTCCGATTCCCGTCGTTTTCAGCCTCTGTTTTTGACAATCTTGGTGGCGCTGGACTCCCCTAGCTTAGCTCTTTCGTTTGCTACCCATTAGAGAACCTGATTTAGCGTCAGAGAAGAAGGGCGAAGCTACTGCGTCTTTGTGTCGTGTAGTTCGTTGGCTCTCCCGCTGGATTAAGCTTTTGGGTGAGCATTTCTTGTTAAATTGAGCTCGGTCCTTGTAGTTAATACCTGCGTAGATGTTAGGAACTTGAGGTTGCGTCTGGCCGAAGGTATTAGAATGTTCAGGCTTAGAATTGTGCTTGATATAAGCTGATTTTCGAAACTTTGAAAACAGATTTCAGCTCCCAGGAAGTCTCTGCTGCGTGTGTTGATCCAGGAGAAAGCTGGTTGCTCGCCGTGTGTTTGCCGTGCCTTTTTGTGAAATCTGTGAGGTAGAATTTGTAGAATTGAGGTACGAATTGAGCATCCCTTAGCAGCTTTGAGCATGAACATGGCTATATTTCATGTTGTGAGATCTGTTGAAAAGCTGTTATGTGTATTACGTGAAAATGAATGGTTGAATTGATTGATATATGTTCTGTTTTACGTATTGGGCATTGTATGCATTGAGCATTGATACTTATTGGCATACATTCATACATATTGAGCCTTTGACAGATTGATTGATTACTTGATTGGGTGCCACGTTGTGACTGGCCGAAGGATGAGTCGTGCCTGAAAAGTCCAACGCTATCATCGGAGTGGTGACTACCGGATTCGAGTGTCTACCACCGAGCTGTGATGGGCTGAAGGGCCCCGATGATCACGGACCGATGATTTCCACCGGCTGATTGGCTGTGCGTGGTATAGAGGCTTGATTTGATTTGCCAGTTTATGGACTGGTCTAGCTATCTGATTCTTTGATAGCCCTCATGCATTCATGACATTGATTTATAGCATGTTGCATGTTTAGCTGTTTTGATAGCTCTTCGTACTGAGGCTTTACCTCGTATTTGTTTTCCTGCTTTTGTGTCTTGGGTCTGTGTTACCCATTTGCAGGATCTTCAGGTAGCCAGGCTGGACAGAGTGGGTTCAGCTGGTCGATCTCCTTTTCCATGAGTCCCAGTTATATTTATGATATGTACTAAACCGGGGGATGTCCCGCGTTTCTGTGTATTGGGGATCTGTATTCTATTTGAATTGTTGTTGTTACCTGATTGTATAAGTTTGAGTTAACTTATATTTTCATTATCGATATTTTGAATGTATGTTTGAGTTCAGGCCCAAACTATTTCGAAAAATTTTTAAGCCCTGCTTTTTAGCTTCCGTGTTTATGCTCTTATTATGTGTTAATTTTGAGTAATTAGCACGGGGCCTGACATTAAATTGGTATCAGATCTTAAAACTGAGATAAGCTCGATTTCTTTTGATCACACTCGAGTCTAGGCACAGAGTTTTGATTTTATTTTGACTGACTCTGTGGCTTATGTGATTATTATCTGCCTTGATGTTATATCTGTTGTTAGCCTTACCTCTAGACTTGTGTAGATGCCGCCGAGGAGAGGTAGATCTAGACGTTCCGCTGAGGGGTCTAGGGCTCCAGATAGTGACGAGGATGTTCATCGGGTGGATGACATGACTCGACGGATAGGTGAGATGGAACTAGTCTTAGCTCGATTTCAGCGTACGAACCCTCCGACTTTTGCTGCTACCAAGGGTGTTGCTTCGGCTGAGGCTTGGCTAGTTCAGATGGAGGAGCTGTTTGATACCTTGGAGTACGCTCCGGAAAAGAGACTGAAGTTGGCAGTGCTGCAATTGAGGGATAACGCGCAGAGCTGGTGGAGGGGTACTTCTCGTATCCTTCGTGATAGTGGGGCAGTGATTACTTGGGAGAGCTTCTGTGAGGCGTTCAGACAGGAGTATACCCCTGAGTCCTACTACAGCAGCCGAGAGCGCGAGTTTGACAACCTGAAGCAAGGAACGATGAGAGTGGCGGAGTATGCGAGGCAGTTTTCTGCGCTTCTGATGTATATGCCGCACGTAGCGAATCAAGAGCGAATGAAGAGGAACAAATTCTTCAAAGGTTTGAGACCTGATCTTTACCGGATGGTGTTGTCTGGGTCTCCGGCGACCTATATTGAAGCTGTGAACAATGCGGTTGATATTGAGGAGAGTTTGATGGATCCCGAGGCTCCAGTGCATCAGACGACCGCGCATGCTTCTCAGAAAGCTCAGGCGGTGTCGCAGTCGTATCTGTGAGAACCCGAAAAAAAAAAAAAAAAAAAAGGGGACAAAGCGAGG
>KV010015.1:145074-160157 GCA_001598015.1 Dorcoceras hygrometricum
GAAGGACCTTCCCGACCTCAGTTTCAGATTCCCCAGCAGGCTCAGGCGAATGCTTTGACTAGAGGGCAAGCTGAGGAGACGCCTGGCATGGTGATTGGAGGTACATGCTTTATTTTCGATTATCCTGTGAGAGTTCTTTTTGACACTGGTGCATCACATTCTTTCATATCTGAGTTGTTTGTGTTTGAGCATGGGTTGAGTTCATCCCCATTGTGTGATGTCGTGTCAGTGTCTACTCCAGCTGGTGTGAGTCTGTGGTCCCGAGAGGTAGTGATTGATTGCCTAATTAGATTTGATGAGCATGTTTTGGCCTCCAATCTGATTGTTTTGGGGATTAGAGATTTTGATTGTATCTTGGGGATGGATGTGCTATCTAGCTATAAGGCTACAGTTGATTGCTTTCATGGTGTGGTGAGATTTCGCTCTGATTCGGGTGAGAAGTGGGATTTCTACGGTGCTGATTCGCGCTCGAAGATTCCCCTAGTTTCTGCCATGGAGATATTTAGCCTGTTATCGCTAGGTAACGCTGGATTCATGATCTATGCGCTTGACGGTTCCCAAAAGCAGCGATTGGAGTTGAGCGATATTCCGATCGTTAGAGAGTTTGCCGACGTCCAGATGAGATTCTTGGATTCCCTCCGAGACGCGAGATCGACTTCAGTATCGAGTTGGTTCCCGGTACCGCCCCGATTTCTAGAGCTCCGTATCGGTTGGCGCTAGCAGAGTTGAGGGAGCTGAAGGATCAGCTGAGTGATCTCTTGTAGAAAGGCTTCATTAGACCGAGTATGTCGCCTTGGGGAGCTCCGATTCTTTTTGTGAAGAAGAAGGATGGGTCTATGAGGATGTGTGTGGATTTCAGACAGTTGAATAAAGCGACGGTGAAGAACAAGTATCCTTTGCCGAGGATTGATGACTTGTTCGATCAGTTGCAAGGATCGGTCGTTTACTCGAAGATTGATTTGCGCTCTGGTTATCACCAGTTGCGGATTAGAGACGCTGATGTGGCGAAGACAGCTTTCCGGACTAGATATTGGCATTATGAGTTTCTGGTCATGCCGTTTGGGTTGACGAATGCCCCCGTTGTCTTTATGGATTTGATGAATTGCGTCTTCAGCGATTATAGATCGGTTCGTGATCGTCTTCATAGATGACATCCTGGTATACTCGAGGAGCTTGAGAGAGCATAAGGAGCATCTTAGACTGGTGTTACAGAGATTGAGAGACTCGCAGCTCTATGCCAAGTTCAGCAAGTGTGAATTTTGGCTGAACAGAATTATCTTTTTGGGTCATGTGATTTCGGCACAAGGAATTTCGGTAGATCCGAGCAAGGTCGAAGAAGTTCTTAACTGGGAGAGACCTAGGAATGTTTCTGAGATCCGTAGTTTCTTGGGATTGGCTGGCTATTATAAGCGTTTCATCGAGAAGTTCTCTTCGATAGCCAGGCCTCTGACTCAGTTGACTCAGAAAGATATGAGATTTGTGTGGACTGATGAGTGCGAGAACAGTTTTCGGACGTTGAAGGAGAAGTTGACTACTGCTCCTGTGCTGGCTCTACCGTCTGGATCCGGAGGTTTCGTGGTGTGCTCCGATGCTTCTCTCAATGGTTTAGGATGTGTTCTGATGCAGAACGGGTACGTGATTGCCTATGCGTCTCGATAATTGAAGCCTCACGAGACGAGGTACCCTGTTCATGATTTGGAATTGGCTGCGATAGTGTTTGCCTTGAAGATTTGGCGACTTATCTGTATGGTGAAGAATTTGTGGTGTACACCGACCACAAGAGCCTGAATATATCTTCACGCAGTTAGATTTGAATATGAGGCAGCGGCGATGGATGGAATTGCTCAAGGACTTTAACTGTGAGATTCAGTACCAGCGTGGGCGAATGAACTCAGTAGCAGATGCTTTGAGTAGGAAGACCCAGCCGGCGATGCTTTCGTTTCTTAGTGTCTCGAAAGTTTATGAGCAATTGAGTACTTCAGGTTGGAGATTTCAGCCGAGCGATCAGTACTTCATGGTTCTACGATTTAGGTTGAGCCACAGATTTTTCATGACATCAGGGAAGCGCAGAGGACTGATCCCTACATCCATGAGTTGAGTATTAAGGCCCAGAATGGTCAGTCTGATGATTTCTCTGTTTCTTCGGATGGATGTCTGAGATTTCTAGGGAGATTAGTGGTTCCGAATCTGATTGATTTGAAAGAGACCATCATGAATGAAGCGCATTGTAGTCGGTACAGTGTGCATCCGGGCGAGAGGAAGATGTATCATGCCTTGAAGTCTCACTATTGGTGGACAGGTATGAAGAGCGACATCTTTGGTTTTGTTGCTCGATGTCTGAATTGCCAGCAGGTCAAGGCTGAGAGGATGGTGGTTTGCTGTAGAGTTTAGAGGTGCCCCAATGGAATTGGGAGCACATCGCCATGGATTTCGTGACTCATCTACCTCGATCGAGCAGGGGATGCGATGCTATTTGGGTTGTGATTGATAGACTTTCGAAGTCAGCCCATTTCATTCCCTATGATGTGAGGTGTTCTATGAAGAAAATGGCGAAGCTGTACATCGACCATGTGGTTAGATTGCATGGAGTTCCGGTTTCGATAGTGTCCGATAGAGATCCGAGGTTCACCTCTCGATTTTGGAAGAGTTTGCAAGTAGCGATGGGTTCGAGATTGGCTATGAGTACGGCATATCACCCACAGACAGACGGACATTCTGAGCGGACTATCCAGACTTTAGAGGATATGCTGCGTGCAATTGTGATGGATTTCAGCGGTGGCTGGAAGGATTCTCTATCCTTGGTTGAGTTTTCGTATAACAACAGCTACCAGGTGACTATCGGAATGGCTCCGTTTGAGGCGTTGTATGGTCGTAAGTGCAGATCCTCGATTTGTTGGGAAGAAGTTGGTGAGAGACAGATTTCTACACCGGAGTTTGTTCAGCACATGAAGGACCAGATTGATTTGATTCGGAGTAGAATGAAAGCTGCTCAAGACCGTTTCTCTAGCTATGCTAACAGAAGACGCAGACCTTTGGAGTTTGAGGTTGGTGATGTTAGAGTAGATGCCCAACTAGCCAACTTGTGGCGTGTGGGTTTATAGACTCTTGTATATGACAATCTTTATATATGATATTCGCATTTATCCATATGGCATTCTTTACTTTCATTGTGTGTATGATGATTTACAATTGCGTTGAGTAAAGACCTAGAATGCACTAAAGCGTATGTTAGATGTGATAGTGGTTATGACGGCTATCATGAAACACATCTAATGGTTTTTCAGATCATATTATTCAGTTTTGGAAACTGAATCGATCGGTCCGATCTGATCGGCGATCGGAGTTACGATGAAGTCTCGGTGGTGGAGATGAACTGAATGTTCATCCGTTGGACCCGGGCCCGTTGGGCCGGTCCAAGTCCAACACTTAGTCTATTTAATTAGACCTAGACTTAATCAATCAATACTCACTCTAAAAAACCCTTACCCAAAGTACTACACGCCGCCCCCTTCCTCTCCTCCCTCACGCCGCCGCCGTCGCCGTCGCCGCCGCCGCTCGCCGGACTTGTTCCGGCTAGTTTTTCGAGGAGAATCCATTGGCGATAAAATCCTTCAGCCTTCTAGTGCAGGCTGATTGGAGGGAGATCGGTTCCGGTCGTGGACCTGATTGACGGATCTACCGCCACCTACCGTGAAGAGCCGGCGTTCTTGTAATTCCGGTTGGAGCCAGGCACAAGTGCCAGCAAGGTATTCCTTTAAAACACCCTATGAATGTCATAGAATTGTTTTTTTTGTATTATCGTATTGATCGTCTCCCGGCACATGTATTTTCTGATTCTTCCGCTGCCTCGCAGGGTGGCGCGATCCGGATCCCAACAGGTGACCGAGTGTTTCAAGATTTCTCCTTTCAAGAGCGTGATGCGCTTTAGATTTAAAGGCAAATTGGCTCCCAGATTCGTTGGTCCCTTTGAGATTGTTGAGCGGATTGGACAGTTGGCTTATAGATTGAGGCTGCCCGAGGAATTAGCAGCGATGCATGATGTCTTTCATGTGTCTATGTTAAGAAAATATGAGCCAGATCCGTCCCATGTTTTGAGAACCGACGAAGTTGAGCTGGATTCTGCCTTGAGTTATGTCGAATATACGATGCAGATTCTGGATAGGAAGGAGAAGCAGCTGAGAAACAAGATAATTCCGTTGGTGATGGTCCAATGGAGCAAGCATGGCCGAGAAGAAGCAACCTGGGAAGTTGAGGAGAAGATGAGACAAGATTGGCCTCATCTGTTTGAGCACTGATCGTGCGAATTTTTCCAGGTAAATTGCTGGTTTTTGCTTCGAATTTGAGTAGTGTTTGTGCTGATTTGCATGTTTGATTGTTTCTGCCCTTGTTTGCCTGATTTCGAGGACGAAATTTCATAAGGTGGGGAGAAAGTGAGGAATCAGATTTCAAGATTTGTGATTAATCAGATTTTGGGTTAGATTAGTCACGGGAATTAAGGTTTTTGATTTCTGGAATTTCGAATTTTTGGTGAAATCTGATTTGAGGAAATTCAGATCTCTAGTTGGATTTGTCCAGATTTTAGTTCGGTTTATCGGGTGAAATCTGGTATCATTTTGGAGTCGAATTGGTTAGATTTTGATAGAAATCTGGTTCCCTGAGTGTTGGCGTGTTTCTTCCTCAAGAAGTAGGTAAAACGCTATCGTTTTGGTGAGATCTGGATAGTCGAGAGTGCTGCGCTTGCATTTCGTGATTTTCATATGTCAACTTTAGTCAACGGAACTGTAGCGGGTGATCGGTGGATTGAGAGATCTGGTTTCGTTGTATTGAGCGCGGGGGATAGTTCGCGTGAAGAGTCTGCTGACGTAAGCAGATTTCACGTGTTGGTCAACATGTGGAGTTGACATCTGGTATAGCGCGCTTAGTTAAGGAATCTGTTTTGAGCGCTAGCATTGTGTCGAGGAGAGATCTGTTTTGAGTGATGCGGCGTCGTTCCAGTTAGTTGCTGCGTCGTCATTTTGGATTTCCAGCACTTAGCGTGTTTTGTATTGCGCGAGCGAGTGATCTGGTTTGTGCTACCGTTGGAGAGACCAGATGTCACCGATACGTCGTCGTTTGGACTTGCGCGCGAGAGTTAGCGTAAGCGCTGGAATTGAATGATTGTGAGCGCTGGTTTGGATAAATCTGTTTAGCGCTAGTTTAAGTTCAGGAATCTGTTTTTGTCGGTGTTTGACTTAGACTGTAGCCATTGAATTGAGGAATAAATAGAAGTGTCGAACTACACTTAGAATATTTCTCAACCCGTCATTTCTTATCTTCTCTGTTGAAATCCTCGACTTGCTACTGTTCACCGTAACTTTCCACCGTCCAATTCCCGTCGTTTCCAGCCTCTGTTTTTGACAATCTTGGTGGCACTGGACTCCCCTAGCTTAGCTCTTTCGTTTGCTACCCATTAGAGAACCTGAGTTAGCGTCGGAGAAGAAGGGCGAAGCTACTGCATCTTTGTTCCGTGTAGTTCGTTGGCTCTTCCGCTGGATTAAGCTTTTGGGTGAGCATTTCTTGTTAAATTGAATGGTTGAATTGATTGATATATGTTCTATTTTACGTATTGGGCATTTTATGCATTGAGCATTGATATTGATTGGCATACATGCATACATATTGAGCCTTTGACAGATTGATTGATTACCTGATTGGGTGCCACGTTGTGACTGGCCGACGGATGAGTCGTGCCTGAAAAGTCCAACGCTATCATCGGAGTGGTGACTACCGGAATCGAGTGTCTACCACCGAGCTGTGATGGGCTGACGGGCCCCGATGATCACGGACCGATGATTTCCACCGGCTGATTGGCTGTGCGTGGTATAGAGGCTTGATTTGATTTGCCAGTTGATGATCTGGTCTAGCTATCCGATTCTTTGATAGCCCTCATGCATTCATGACATTGATTTATAGCATGTTGCATGTTTAGCTGTTTTCATAGCTCTTCGTACTGAGGCTTGACCTCGTATTTTTTTTCCTGCTTTTGTGTCTTGGGTCTGTTTTACCTATTTGCAGGATCTTCAGGTAGCCAGGCTGGACAGTGTGGAGGTTCAGCTGGTCGATCCCCTTTTCCATGAGTCCCAGTTATTTATGATATGTACTAAACCGGGGGATGCCCCGCGTTTCTGTGTATTGGGGATCTGTATTCTATTTGAATTGTTGTTGTTACCTGATTGTATAAGTTTGAGTTAACTTATATTTTTATTATCGATATTTTGAATGTATGTTTTGAGTTCAGGCCCAAACTATTTCGAAAATTTTTTAAGCCCTGCCTTTTAGCTTCCGTGTTTATGCGCTTATTATGTGTTAATTTTGAGTAATTAGCACGGGGCCTGACAATCTGTGTAGGCTGTCCTGAGTAGAAAGCGTGTGCTGATATGTGAGCACGAGCTAATATGTGAGTGAGAATTGTTTGGCGAGCGTGAGCTGGGCAGTGGGGTGTAAGCTGTCCTGAGAGTGTAATCAGTGTGAGTGTGATCTGAGTATTAAGCGTAATCTGTGTAAGCTGTATTGAGGGTGTAAGTTGTCCTGAGAGTGTAATCTATGTGAGCGTGATCTGAGTAGCAAGCGTAATCTATGTAATCTTTCTTGAGAGTGTGTAAGCTGTCCTGAGAGTGTAATCTGTGCGAGCGTGATCTGAATAGCAATCGTAATCTGTGTAAGCTGTCCTGAGAGTGTAATCTTTGTGAGCGTGTCTGAGTAGCAAGTGTAATCTGTGTAAGTTGTCCTAAGGGTGTAAGCTGTCGTGAGAGTGTAATCTGTGTGTGCATGATCTGAGTAGAAAGCGTAATCTGTGTAAGCTATCCTGAGGGTGTAAGCTGTCCTGAGAGTGTAATCTGTCTGAGCGTGATCTGAGTTGCAAGCGTAATCTGTGTAAGCTGTCCTGAGGGTGTAAGCTATCCTGAGAATGTAATCTGTGTGAGCGTGATCTGAGTAGCAAGCGTGTGCTGTTGTGTGCTCCAACGGAGTGAGGAGTGTGCTGAACTGTATGCCTGAGCTGGTATCAGCTTGGGGACCCGAGGTGATCGGTGGCACTGTAGATCAGATCGCTGGATTTAAGAGTATATATTTACTTTGACCGTGTGTACGTCATTCACTTCCAACACTTAGCGTATTTTCTCTCTTGAGATCCAACTTACCTCGTAGAGAAACCCTTACTGTTCACCGAACCTATCTTCTCCAATTGTCGGTAGTAGACGTCTGAGCTTGGATCAAGGTAGGTAGCGTTGAGTTTCTCTCCTAAAGATCGTTCTTTCCATACCACTTTGGGAGCTGTTGGTTGGCTGGAAAAGTTAGAGCGTTGTAGGCAGGGGGTATTAACTTTTCGTGATTTTTGGCAATTTGGTTCTTCACCTCCGGTATTGCCTTTCGAGTAAGTGTTAGTTCTTGTTCTGCTACTAGTTTAGATCAGTTATCGTATTTGTGGGTGTAGGTTTGAGCTGGTAGCTCCCAGTTATGTCTGTCGTATTTGTCCCATAGCTAATGTCGTGTGGTTGAGCAGGTTTTTGTTAGAGTAGATGCCCAACTAGCCAACTTGTGGCGAGTGGGTTTCATTGACTCTTTGTATAACGATCATTATTTATGAAATTCGCATTTCTTTTATGGCATTCTTTATTTTCATTATGTTATAATGTTAACAATTGTGTTGGATAAAGACCTAGAATGCACCATAGTGTATATTAGATGTGATAGTGGATATGATGGCTATCATGAAACACATCTAATAGTTACAATGTATTCCAAACTCGTTCCTAGTCGATTGGGCCGTTCAAAATGAGGATAAGGCCACCCGAGCTTGAGACTATCATCTGCGATGTGAAGTACCATGTTTCATTGGTAGGGAACATTGTGATGTTCTGAGCATGCAGATGGATAGTGACCTGATGATCTATCGAACTACCCTCGTTCGGACTTTCCAAGTGGTTACCATTTGTCGAGTGGATAAGTCCGAGGTCTTGGTTATACTGATTAGTCCTCACTACTCGAAACGTCAGACTCTACATGATAGGTGCCTCACTTTGACCGGTTTACCGACTCATTTGGGGTCATTAGGTGGCAGGATTGGGTGAGGTCCCGATGCATGTAGGAGTCGATGCTTCGTTGTCGAGGATTCACCGCTCGCTTTTATTCGTGGATATCCTATGCTATCTGAGGAGATAATAGTGTGATAAATCTCTGGCCAGAGTACTAGATGTGTTTTAGGTAAATGGGTTTACCTAGTAACACAAGCGATGTCACTATTTGATCTCCAAGATGTATGCATAGTTATTGGATCTCTAGCGACTCTCGATTTACCAATGGTCGTTGATCTTATCGGGATATATGTGTGTAAAGGACCGTACTGTACGCTAACCACGACCGACTGGTTATTGCAGGCACTATCAGTGATACCTAGGGGATCATGGGACGATGTTGCTAGGCGCTTTACCATGATCCGATGGGTCGGTCCGAAATTGAGATTTCGGAGTCACAATGGTTGTGGGCCCACGGCTAGCTGTATCCCTGAACCATTGAGGGTCACAGAAGTACTGGCTTCACGATTCCCGCATGGAAACTGAGCTCAATATTTTGAGCATAGGAGGAGGAATTTAGGGAGTGCGACTTCCTAAAAGTTAACAGGGGTCAAATTGTAATTTCCCTAAAGTTGGAGGGGCTAAACTGCAATTTTGGACTAGGTGGTCTGAAAAATTGTTTTCACATCATAATACTCAGTTTTGGAAACTATGTAGATCGGTCTGATCTGATCGGCGATCGGGATTATGATGAAGTCAAGGTGGTGGTAATGAACCGAATGTTCATATGGAAATGGGCTTGACCCAAGTCCATTGGGCCGGTCCAAGCCCATCACATGTTTATTAAAATAGACCTAGGGCTACATTGTCTACACTTGAAACAACCCTAGACACAAGAGTAGCCTCCCCCTTCTCTACTTCCAACTCACGGCCGCCGCACGCCGCTCCTCTCCCGTCGCCGGCCGCCGCCCGCCGTCGCCCGATTTCTTCATGGTTGGACTTGTTCCAATCACGACGACGAGGAGATTTCCTTCATGTCAAATTCTTCAGCTCTTCTAGTGCAGACTGACGGAGGATTCCTGTTTCCAGTCGTGGACCGGATTAGGAGATCTACCGCCGCCTACCTTGAAGTGCCAGTCTCCCTGTGATTCTGGTCGGAGCCAGGCGCCTAGACGCCAGCAAGGTAACCTTCATTAAAACATCCTTTGTATGTTTTATTGCATTAAATTTGTTATGTATTGAACGTTTTCGGGGCAAATTTTGAAACTTTCGCTGCGCCCACGGGAACGGGATCCGGATCCGCCACTACGCCAACAGTTTTAGCTTTGTGGTTGTTCGAGCGTCTCTGTCGAGTTTCTCCATGAGAGCTGTAGGAGCAGTAGAACATGATTGATAAGGTGGATTGTTTTTCCTTAATATGCCTTTAATTTCAAATTAAACACTATCTAACAATGTCTCTATGATGTTGCATTGGTTCATGTACACTTCTGATTTAGTGAAATTAAAATTGTCCAATCCGTTGAGAATACTGCTATTTTATCTCCGTGTTGATGGAGAGTGCATTTATAAACTTGTGCTTTGCGATACATTGACAATTGATCAGCATATGTGGACCTGCTTTTCTGGACCTGCATCAGTTTTTAGGACCTACATCAGTTTTTCACGTAATGTGGATCCAAGCAGATTCTACCATGAATTGATCATAATGTGTTGCAATAAGGGGATCGTGGGTCTAAATTTCTTGAATAATTACTATTTGATTCATAAATATCATTGACTTTACCGTGCGCACGGCGGCACTGTAGCGTGCGCACGGTGGAACTGTATCTGCGCGCCACCGTACGCGATTGTCGGCCACGGTGGCGCGCGGCACCTACCGCCCACCTGCACGCGGTGTGCGCGCAGGTGGCCGCCCCCGTGCGCAACCGTTGTGCGCGGGGGCGCGTGCAGCGTGCGGCAGTGTGCCGCATGCTGTGCAGGCGACGGGCGCCGCCTTCCGGCGAACCCGATGTGGTGTTGTGACACTGTTTTTGACCCCTAGGTTCTGTTTCGGGCCTGTCCCAGGCGGCCCGAGGGGTTTTCGGGCCAATATTTGATATTGGGCCAATTTGGTCGGACCAAAATTGATTTTTTGGATTTTTTGAGATTTTGGGCCTAAAATTGTTTTAAGCCCAATTTGGTGCAATTAAAATTGACAAAAATATGATTTTATTTATAAAATGTGATTTTATATTTAAAATATGATTTTTTTGGAAAATTATCAAAGTTGATTTGATTATTTAATTTATGTCAATTATTTGAATTGATTGTATGTTTGGGATGATCGAGAGCCGTGCCCAATGTGTTAGGTGTATGCTAGGTTTTGTGATTTTTGGTTGTAATATTGTTGATATCATTTACAAAGTGGGCCTGGTTTATGGCCCGTTCCCACCCCTTAAAATTGTATCCCAATGTGTCATTGATATTTAAATGTAAATATTAGATTTAGTGGGAGGACTTTTGAAGATGGTGGAGATGATGATCAAAGATATTGAAGACCGAAGATTTGTAAAACTGGAAGCAAATGTAATAGGATTGCATTGCACACTGCATTTCACCTAGGACTGGACCTAGGTCCGTGATTGGCAACCACGGACCGTATAGCTCTCGCTATCGATCATCCCAAATTTTATATATGCGATATATGTTTGTTGAATCCGCATTTTAAATTGTGATTTAAAATTAATGAGACCAAATTTCAAAATTAAAATCTCTCGTTTTAAATATGATTTAAAATTTATATCAAGATTAAAAGTTTATTCGATAAACTAAGGGAATTTAAATTTGTTTAAATTTTCCTACCTTCCATCGACAATGAGTGTACGTCGATGCTACCCGTATACATGGCCCGGCTCATATTATTGAGGGGGTTATGTATGCCGGAAAGATGTACACGTCATTGACACTCGCTGTGAGTTGGTTGGAACTCCCTTTAACGTTGGCTCATATTATTGGCGTTAAGGGGACCGTCCTTCACAACTCTACATTGATGGGTCATATTGACACGTGATATTAATCGGCGTCATATTATTGGGCCCTTACTGGACGTGAGGTAAATACATGGAGGTTGCACCAGTTGCAATTAGGCTCTACCTTTTGAGGGTCATGGTTGGCTGATATTATTCGGGACCATGATCGCTTGATTGGACTCTGTGTACCCACTATGGAAACTTGCTTTCTCGATTTCATTAGAGGGTGGTGAAATCGTTAAAATAGTGGGAGGGTAATTTATAAAACTAAATGACCTTGTTTTATGTCTTAGCGTTTTTCATATATAGTTAGTAATGCATGTCTGTTTTTCTTTTCAGTATAAACTGCTTATATAATGTCTTCGATCAAAAATCCACTTGCTGCTATACTGGATAGCAACAAGTTCACTGGTCTGAACTACCAAGACTGACTTCGAAACCTCAATATTGTATTGTCTTCGGAGAAGCTCCTGTACACGTTATACAAGAGCCCTCCGAAGGAAGGCCCTGCCGACATCAGCCCTGAGGAGGTGACAAAGCTTAACAAATGGTGGGATGACGAGCATTAATACTCGATGCTATATGATGGCATCGATGTCAAACGAAATGCAGCGGCGCTTTGAGAATACGGTGTATGCTGCTGACATACACCTTCATCTTAAAGAGTTGTATGGGGAGAACTCGCGAACTGAGAGGTTCACCACTGTCAAGGAGCTCTTGACGAGCCGCATGCGCGATGAGACTTTGGTCCGCGAGCATGGGGTTCGTGTGATTGGGCTTATTGAAAAGTTGGTGGGCCTTGACATCACGCTTCCACATGAGCTGTCAGTGGATCTGCTTCTCCTCTCACTCTCTGCTGCGTTCGACCCCTTTGTGGTCAACTTTAACATGAAAAATCTGGAAGCCACCCTTGAAGAGGTGGTGAACATGCTTGTAGTGTTTGAGGGGATCATAAAGAAGGACAAGCCCGTCCTCCTTATGGGCTCTTCTTCCTCTGCGAAGAAGGGGCCCAAACGCAAGGGCAAGAAGCGTTCTGCCCCTGCAAAGGAGGAAAAGCCCGCCAAGAAGCCCAAGGCAAAGGCTTCCAAGCCAAACAAGGAATTTCAAGACTATCTTAAAGAGAATGGGATTCTCGCACAGTGGACCCCTCCGGCCACACCACAGCTCAATGGTGTAGCGGAGCGTCGTAATTGAACTTTGATGGACATGGTTCGATCTATGATGAGCTTCACTGAACTTCCTACCTCGTTTTGGGGCTATGCGCTCGAACGGCGGTGATGTTGTTGAACAATGTCCACACCAAGGTAGTGGATAAGACTCCATATGAGATATGGATGGGCAAGCCGCCCAAATACTCATACATGAGGATTTGGGGATGTCCTGCTTACGTAAAGAAGACAGTGGAGATAAGCTGGATAATAGATCCATCCTATGCTACTTCATTGGGTATCCAAATAATTCCATTGAATACTACTTCTACTATCCCAACGAAATAAAAATGTGTTTGTTTCTAAAAATGCCACCTTATGGAAAGGGAGTTTCTACTTGATAGAAAAGGCAAGATAGTGGAACACGAAGAGGCTCAAGAACCATCTGAAGTACCAAGTGAATCTCCCGCACCTCAAGAGCCAGTACCAGAAATGGTCACACCTAGGAGATCTGAAAGGGTTCCAAGGGCTCTTGAAATATATGATTTCCTCCTTGAAGATGATCAAAGTGATCAAACTGTTGGATGTGATCCAAGAACATTCAAGGAGGCAATTTCCGATGCTGATTCTAATTTGTGGCTTGAAGCAATGCAATCTGAGATTGACTCAATGCATGCAAACCAAGTTTGGACCCTTGTTAGTCCTCCCGAAGGAATTGTTCCTATTGGATATAAATGGATATACAAGAGAAAACTTGGGCCTGATGGTAAGGTACTGACCTACAAGGCACGACTGGTCGCGAAAGGTTACACTCAAAGGCAAGGTGTTGACTATGATGAAACCTTTTCACTAGTCGCAATGTTCAAGTCAATTAGAATTTTACTGTCCATAGCCACATGGTACGACTATGAGATACAGAAAATGGATGTGAAAACTGCGTTCCTTAATGGAAACATTAAGGAAGAGATCTATATGACGCAGCCTGAGGGTTTCACATCTGTAGGAAGTGAGCATAAAGTATGCAAACTTCAGATATCGATCTATGGTCTCATACAAGCATCGAGGAGTTGGAACCTGAGATTCGATGAAATATTAAGGAATTTGGTTTCATCAAGAATCCCAAGGAGCCATGTGTGTATAAGAAGGTAGTTAAGAATGCTGTGACATTCCTTGTACTTTATGTTGATGACATTCTACTCATTGGGAATGATGTAGGAATGTTGCAGTCAACTAAAGTGTGGTTGTCTAGTAGATTCTCGATGAAGGACATGGGTGAAGCATCCTATATTCTTGGAATACAGATCTATCGAGATAGATCGAAAAGGATGCTCGGACTCACCCAAGCCACCTACATCGATACCATACTTAAGCGGTTCTCTATGGAAGAGTCCAAGAGAGGACACCTACCTCTGTGACACGGGGTCACTCTATCTAAGTCTATGTGTCCGAAGACTGATGAGGCGAGGGGACCATAAAGAAGGACAAGCCCGTCCTACTTATGGGCTCTTCTTCCTCTGTGAAGAAGGGGCCCAAACGCAAGGGTAAGAAGCGTTCTGCCCCTGCGAAGGAGGAAAAGCCCGCCAAGAAGCCCAAGGCAAAGGCTTCCAAGCCAAACAAATCTGAGGATGTTTGCCACCACTGCCACAAGCCTGGGCACTGGAGGAGGAACTGCAAGGAGTACCTCGAGCAGTTGCGAACTGCGAAAGATATGTTCTATATTGAAATAAACATGTCTCCTAATTCGACTTCTTGGGTACTTGATACCGGATGTGGATCTCATATCTGCAATGATTTGCAGGTGATGAAAAGAAGCAGACGTCTTAGAGAGGGTGAGACCCACTTGAGGCTGGGAAATGGAGAAAAGGTTGCTGCAGTAGCTATAGGAGATGTCTATTTATTTCTGTCTTCGAATTTTAAGTTGTTATTGAGAAACGTTTTGTTTGTTCCCGAATTAATAAGAACATTATTTCTGTTTCTATGCTTGATAGTGATGGATATTCTTGTCTTTTTGCTAATTCGATTTGCAATATATACAAGAATGAATGTTTGATTGGAATTGGGGAACGCGAAAACGATTTATACACCTTAAAATTAAAAGAAGTTCCAACTCGCGATGTGGAAACACATACAACAACAATCAAAAGGAAAAATTATAGCTTGAACCCAGCGCAACTTTGGCACGCTAGGCTAGGTCATATTTCCCTTATTAGGATGAACAAATTGGTTAGGAGTGACATGTTTGATATGTCAGACATTAACTCCTTACCGACTTGTGAATCTTGTGTCAAGGGAAAAATGACTAAACAACCCTTCAAGGGCAAGCCTGAACGTGCCCAAGGCCTATTGGATTTGATCCATACCGATGTGTGTGGCCCACTTAGCATTGGTACTAAGTACGGTCACACATACTTCATCACCTTTACCGATGATCACTCAAGGTATGGGTACTTGTACTTAATGAAGCACAAATCTGAATCCTTTGAAAGGTTCAAGGAATTCAAGGTTGAAGTAGAAAATCAGTTAGGGAAAAGTATTAAAGAACTTCAATCCGATCGAGGTGGTGAATACTTAAGTGCTGAATTTCAAGACTATCTTAAAGATAATGGGATTCTGTCACAGTGGAACCCTCCAGCCACACCACAGCTCAATGGTGTAGCGGAGCGTCGTAATTGAACCTTGATGGACATGGTTCGATCTATGATGAGCTTCACTGAACTTCCTACCTCGTTTTGGGGCTATGCGCTCGAAACGGCGGTGATGTTGTTGAACAATGTCCACACCAAGGTAGTGGATAAGACTCCATATGAGATATGGATGGGCAAGCCGCCCAAATACTCATACATGAGGATTTGGGGATGTCCTGCTTACGTAAAGAA
>KV010015.1:174178-184967 GCA_001598015.1 Dorcoceras hygrometricum
TTGATGACATTCTACTCATTGGGAATGATGTAGGAATGCTGCAGTCAACTAAAGTCTGGTTGTCTAGTAGATTTTCGATGAAGGACATGGGTGAAGCATCCTATATTCTTGGAATACAGATCTATCGGGATAGATCAAAACGGATGCTCGGACTCATCCAAGCTACCTACATCGATACCATACTTAAGCGGTTCTCTATGGAAGAGTCCAAGAGAGGACACCTACCTATGTGCCACGGGGTCACTCTGTCTAAGTCTATGTGTCCGAAGACTGATGAGAGATAGAGAGTATGACACATGTGCCATATGCCTCGGCAATAGGTAGTATTATGTATGGCATGATCTCAACTAGACCGGATGTTGCATATGCTCTGAGTGTCACGAGCCGCTACCAGGCCAACCCAGGCCAAATTCATTGGAAGGCTTTCAAAGATATTCTTAAGTACTTACGAAGGACTAATAATATGTTCATGGTCTATGGGGTGGTGAATTGAAATTGGAAGGCTACACTGATTCTAGCTTCCAACGTGATGTGGATGATTCGAAGTCAACCTCTGGATTTGTATTCATGCTCAATGGTGGTGCTGTCTCTTGGAAGAGTTCCAAGCAAGACACCATCGCGGATTCAACCACTGAGGCTGAGTACATCGCAGCATTAGCTGCTGCTAAGGAGGCGGTTTGGATAAGGAATTTTGTCCAAGAGTTGGGCGTAATTACTGATGGAGTTGGTCCAGTCCCGGTATACTGCGACAACACGGGTGCCGTTGTGCAAGCAAAGGAGCCTAGGTGTCACCAAAGATCCAAACATATACTGAGAAAATACCACATAATCTGGGATATTGTGGCTAGAGGTGACATAGCAGTCGAGAGAGTCGCCTCTACAGACAACATTGTTGATCCACTTACGAAGCCCTTTCGAGGACCGTTGTTTGAAAAACATCGCGAAACAATGGGACTGCGTCTGATGAGTAGTTGGCTTCAGGGCAAGTGGGAGATTGTTAGAGTAGATGACCAACTAGCCAACTTGTGGCGTGTGGGTTTTATTGACTCTTTGTATAACGATCTTTATTTATGAAATTCGCATTTCTTTTATGGCATTCTTTATTTTCATTATGTTATAATGTTAACAATTGTGTTGGATAAAGACATAGAATGCATCATAGTGTATGTTAGATGTGATAGTGGATATGATGGCCATCATGAAACACATCTAATAGTCACTGTGTATTCCAAACTCGTTCCTAGTCGATTGGGCCGTCGAAATGAGGATAAGGCCGCCCGAGCTTGAGACTAGCATCTGCGATGTGAAGTACCATGTTTCATTGGTAGGGAACATTGTGATGTTCTGAGCATGCAGATGGATAGTGACCTGGTGATATATCGAACTACCCTCGTTCGGACTTTCCAAGTGGTTACCATTTGTCAAGTGGATAAGTCCGAGGTATTGGTTGTACTGATTAGTACTCACTACTGAAACGTCATTGAGACTCTACATGATAGGTGCCTCACTTTGACCCGTTTACCGACTCATTTGGGTTCATTAGGTGGAGGGATTGGTGAGGTCCCGATGCATGTAGGAGTCGATGCTTCGTTGTCGAGGATTCACCGCTCGCTTTTATACATGGATATCCTGTGCTATCTGAGGAGATAATAGTATGATAAATCTCTGGCCAGAGTACTAGATGTGTTTTAGGTAAATGGGTTTACCTAGTAACACACGCGATGTTACTATTTGATCTCCAAGATGTATGCATAGTTATTGGATCTCTAGCGACTCTCGATTTACCAATGGTCGTTGATCTGATCGGGATATATGTGTTGAAAGGACCGTACTCTACGCTAACCACGACCGACTGGTTCTTGCAGGCACTATAAGTGATACCTAGGGGATCATGGGACGATGTTGCTAGGCGCTTTACCATGATCCGATGGGTCGGTCCGAAATTGAGATTTCGGAGTCACAATGGTTGTGGGCCCACGGCTAGCTGTATCCCTGAACCATTGAGGGTCACACAAGTACTGTCTTGATGATTCCCGCACGGAAATTGAGCTCAATGTGTTGAGCATAGGAGGAGGAATTTAGGGAGTGCGACTGCCTAAAAGTTAACAGGGTTCAAATTGCAATTTCCCTCAAGTTGGAGGGGCTAAACTGCAATTTTGGACTAGGTGGTCTGAAAAATTGTTTTCACATCATAATACTCAATTTTGGAAACTATATAGATCGGTCCGATCTGATCGACGATCGGGATTATGATGAAGCCACGGTGGTGGTAATGAACCGAATGTTCATATGGACATGGGCTTGACCCAAGTCCATTGGACCGGTCCAAGCCCATCACATGTTTATTAAAATAGACCTAGGGATACATTGTCTACACTTGAAACAACCCTAGACACAAGTGTAGCCGCCCCCTCTCTACTTCCACCTCACGACCGCCGCACGCCGCCCCTCTCCCGTCGTCGGCCGCCGCCCGTCGTTGCCAGATTTCTTCGTGGTTGGACTTGTTCCAATCATGACGACGAGGAAATTCCGTTCGTGTCAAATTCGTCAGCTCTTCTAATTTAGACTAACAGAGGAGTCCTGTTTCCAGTCGTGGACGGGATTAGAAGCCGGAAACGGGATCCGGATCCGCCACTACGCCAACAGTTTTAGCTTTGTGGTTGTTCGAGCGTCTCTGTCGAGTTTCTCCATGAAAGCTGTAGGAGCAGTAGAACATGATTGATGAGGTGGATTGTTTTCCTTAATATGCCTTTAATTTGAAATTAAACACTATGTAACAATGTCTCTATGATGTTGCATTGGTTCATGTACACTTCTGATTTAGTGAAATTAAAATTGTCCAATCCGTTGAGAATACTGCTATTTTTTATATCCGTGTTGATGGCGAGTGCATTTATAAACTTGTGCTTTGCGATACATTGACAATTGATCAGCATATGTGGACCTGCTGTTCTGGACCTGCATCAGGTTTTCTGGACCTGCATCAGTTTTTCACGTAATGTGGATCCAAGCAGATTCTGCCATGAATTGATCAGAATGTGTTGCAATAAGGGGATCGTGGGTCTAAATTTCTTGAATAATTACTATTTGATTCATAAATATCATTGACATGCTGAAAGTCTTGATCGTATCTGTATTGATCTGATTTCTTTCAGGAATTTAGATCAGAACCATTGGTTCATCTTCGTTCAACTAATCCTCCTCAGATTGAGAAGGCCCTCTTCGGTATTCACACTGAATCTACTTCTAGACTTGCTGGTAAACAGCTTCAGTTACTGATCTTGATTTTGCCAAATGTTAGTGGGTCTTATGGTATACAACTCTCTTTGGATAGCATAGTCTAGTTTATTGCACTCAGTATATTATTATTATGTTAACAGATACCATTGTTTGTTGATAATGATAGGTGTTGCGTTTCTGGTCTGGAGGATGTGCAAAGGTTTGGATGAATTTATTTCAACGCCAAATAATTGGGAAGTGTAATGAATTATTTGTAGGACAAAACAGATTATTTTGTGGTATTAACATTGTAATTTTCCATTATTTGGTTCAATTGGATAGAATTTCATCATATTTTTTGTTGTGATAATTAATTGAAATTAATATTCGTATATATATAAATTAATAATTTTTTATTCGTATCATTATAATTAATATACTACAAATTTGTATTCCCGATGAAATATCCTATTGATATTACACGGTTGTTTGAAAACGTTATCGAATAATAAAAAAATCGTGTTTATTCACAGACGACAAAGGTTTATTTTGTTTCATAGGAATATTCAACAACAAATATTCACTGTTGTTATAGGTTTAAACAACAACGATTAAAATTCGTTGTCGTTAACCAGCACAAATGAACAACACGGGCTTCGACAAAAGGTTTATTTCATATTAAACAACGGATATTCACCGTTGTTATAGATTTAAACAATCACGGTTAACATCTGTTGTCATTAATCGGGACTTTTAACAACACGGATTTTGACAAAAGTCGATTTGCCTAATAGACAACGGATTTTACCATTGTCTATTATCTAGTTTTTTAGTAGTGACTCTCGGAAGGTAGATCCCAATTGCAACCAGTGCAACCCCTATGAATTTACCTCAAATCTAGTAAGGACCCAATAATATGACGACGATTACCATCACATGTGACCGATCAATGTTGAGTTGTAATGGACGTTCGCCATTGGACTTTCATCCAACTCACATCAAGTGTTAATGGCATATAAATTCTATTACATAAGCTTCCAGTTTTACGTGTCTTCGATCTTCATATATTTGATCATCATCTACACTGTCTTCAACCTCGATCTCCCACTAAGTCTATTATTTACATTTAATATCCATTAAAATAAGGATACATTTTAAGTGTCAGGCCCAGTGCTCAAACTCCAAGATTAAGCACACAATCAACGAAGTAATGCGGAAGCTTAAAAACGTGTTAAAATTTCTCTTTGGCTGACAGAAAATACAACTTAAAAATATGCAAATACTCAAAATAAAAGCTTTATAACAAAGACCAAAACATAAACCACATACAATATCCAAAAAATATATGTATGTCATCAAGGTACCAACATCAAATCAACAGTGTAAAAACTACACAGGGCATCCCCGGTAATTGACTCGATGAAATACGTATACATATAACTGGGACACTCGATCAACCTCTTGGGGCTCCACTAGATGACGCACCACCTGGGCCAGCTGAAGTACCTAGGTAACCTGGATGGTAAACACAATCAAACAATAAAATAGCAAACCCCAATACAGAGAATAAAGTAAAACAACAAACGAAGTATATATTATATATGACGTGCTATGCAATGCATGCCCGGTAACAATAAATATCGGGTATCAAAATCGGGGGCCAAGCGAAACGGTCAACAACAACATGTGACAATATCATCGGGAGTTCAGGAGCTACTTGAGCGCCCAACAAAAAATAGATGTGGCTCATCATCGAGGGTGACGGGAGCTACCTGCTCGGCCGCAACGGCATGCAAAAGTGCACTACGACCACACGCCAACACCTATCCATGACACACAACTAAGGTGGCGGGAGCTACCCTGTGCGTCCTCAGTGCTATTCCTCGTGTTTATATAGATCAACAACCACTCCACGAGGAAGCAACTCAAAAAGTAGCAAAATGAAATGGATGATATGAAATATCAAGGCTCAATATGATATATGCATGAGTTCAATCCGTGACATGTATATGCACAATCACATGTCAATACAAATCCAGCCAGAAGCATACATCTATACATAGCAGGAAAATAGCACTGAGCACATACTTATACTCTATGAAATATGTAAATACCAGTTCCAATCCGTACCTCAATTCCTGACCAACAATACCTCACAACAGCTCGCGGGAATAATAGAACACCAACACGAAACACATCGCGCGAGTCGAAACAACCAGATCTGGCTAACCTCCTTCTGATTCCATAGCTTTAGTGGAGAAATATTGGCAAATACGGCTAATCTACCTCCAAGCCACAATCTAAATAGTAGAAAAACTCGATTGGAAGTTGCGAAAAGTTGCAAGATTCGACTATGATCGCACACTCTCTCTGGCCAGCTACTGGCTCTGAAATTGGTAGGGAAATGATTGGAGAGAGGAATCCAATGGTACCAACCTTGTTCCAAGCAGAGAGGTCTACCGTCGGATCAGAGAAGATAAGGTTTGGTGATCAGTAACGAGGGATTCGTGAAGGGGATACCATCTCGGGCTCTAAAGAGAAGCGAAAAATCTAAGTGTCGGGAAAATGACTAACACTTTGTCAAAGTCTAAGCATATATAACTTATGTTCCCACGATCTGAACTACAGTAACCACCGACCAGTTCAGGCATGCAAGCTGATATCAGCTCGTGACTTCCAGTACTTCCCCAAGCTGACTCTCCATTTAGTTCTTACCAAATCGATACGCTAAAAATATTATAGCGTTCACATATCAGCTCGGAGCTTATGCTCTAACAACATAGGACCAATAGATCAGCACCGATCCCTCAGATCATTTTAGCGCTTCTCAACAAAACGGGAATATCAGCATGCTATACCTTCCAGCTGATGCATCAGATCAGCTCGTACTACTCGAACCCGCACGAGCTACCCAACATTATAGTACTACCAGATTAGCTCAGCTCGTATCAGACTATCTCAGCTCGCACCAGATCAGCACGGCTCGATCAGCACACAACTCGATCAGCCCATTGAAACTCGATCAGGTCAGCATGTCGGGTACAACATGCTCGATCTAATTCAGCACTGTTGCATCAGATCAAAACGCTATCAACATAGCACAGCACTAGCAAACAAATCAGCGCTCATATGCACCATTCATCTTGCACTCAGACCGCATCACCCAAAACAACTCGCGTCCAAGCTGCTTCACTCAAAATAGATCACACCCGATCTGATCCTCACTAAAAGCGATTACTCTAAGTTAATTAATACGAACCTTCTAACTCTCATGTAGCTTCCTCTCTTCCATGTTTGTTCCATTGCACCATGACCAAAGGAATGGTCTTGTCCTAAGCTGTTTCTCCTTTCTGCCCAAAATCTGCAATGGATACTCAATGTGACTCAAGATCTGATCTAGCTCTACCTTATCAGTTCGCAACACATGGGAAGGATACGGCTCATACTTCCTCAACATGGATACATTACACATCATGCATCGAGGACAGCTCTGGAGGCAACAACAAGTGATAAGCTAAGGAGCCAATCCTTTCTACATCCTCATAATGTCCGATGTAATGAGGATCTAACTTACCCCTGAGTCCAAATATCATAATACTTCTGAAAGGAGAAACTTTCAAGAAAACTCGATCGCCAATCTTAAACTCTAAAGGCCTATGCCTCCTCATGTTATTGGCTTTGAGATCTTGTGCTGCTTTCATTCTCTTTCAAATTAAATGAACTTGATCTCTCATTTGCTGTAAAAACTCTAGTGAATATAACGGTATTTCTCCAATTTCTTCCCAAACAAATCAGATATCTGCACTTCCTACCATATAAAGCCTCAAATAGTGCCATCCCAGTAGTCACTTGGTAGATATTGTTATAATAAAACTCTACCAAAGACAAAGAATTCTGCCAACCTCCACTGAAATCCATTACCATAGCTCGCAACATATCTTCAAGTGTCTGAATGGTCCTCTCGGATTGGCCATCGTTTTGAGGATGATACGCTATAATCATAGCCAATATAGAACCTAAAGCCGCCTGCAAGCTTTTCCAAAATCTATAAGTAAACATTGGATCCCTGTCGGAAACTATCGACACCGGCACACCATGCAATCTCACCAAAAAATCGACGTACTGTCTCGCCATTTTCTTCATAGAACATGTCTTATCATAGGGGATGAAGTTAGCTGACTTATACAGTCGATCTATCACAACCATACTGCATCATATCCTCGATTTGTATGAGGAAAATGGGTAACAAAATCCATGGCTATGTGCTCCCAATTCTATTGGGGCACATCTAAACTCTGTAACATACCATCAGGTCTCATCCTCTCAGCCTTGACCTGCTGGAAATTTAAGCATCGAGCCACAAATCCCTCGACATCATTCTTCATGCCTTCCCACCAGTAGTAAGATTTCAAGGCATGGTACATCTTTCTTACACCAGGTTGGACACTATGGCGATAACAGTGAGCTTCTCTCATAATCATCTCCTTCAAATCAAACATGGGAACCACTAACCCACACTAAAACCTTAAACACCCATCCACAGTAACAGAAAAATCATCCAACTGACCTTCTTGTGCCTTCAACTTCAACTCGTGAAAATACGAGTAAGTTCTATGTGATGCTCTGATGTCTGACACAATCTGTGGTTCAATCTGAAAGAAGGAAATATAAAGTAATCATTGTCCGATTGAAATCGTCAACCAGTCGTTCCCAAATGCTCATGGACTTTCGAGATACTCAAAGATGCAAGCATCAAAATCTGGGCTTTTCTACTAAGATCATCAGCAACAAGATTCATCCTTCCTGGTTGATATCGTATCTCACGGTCGAATTCCTTGAGTAGTTCCATCCATCGACGCTGCCTCATGTTCAGATCCAACTGACAAAAGAGATATTTAAGGATCTTATGGCCGGTGTACACCATAAATTGCTCACCGTAAGTTAATGGAGCCAAATCTTAAAAGCAAACACAATGGCAGCCAACTCGAGATCATGAACCAGGTATCAAGTTTCATGAGGTTTCAAATTTCGAGAGGTATAAGCAATTACTATCCAACTAAAACTCACACTTGGAGAATTTATCATAAAACTGTGAGTCTCGAATGTTCTGGAGTACTACCCTCAAATGTTCCTTGTGCTCCCTCTTAGTCATCGGGTTGACCAAGATATCGTGAATGGTTACAATCACAAAATGGTCTATGAACTCTCAAAATACCCTATTTATCATATCCATAAAGACAACAGGACCATTAGTCAGTCCAAAAGGCATGACCAAAAACTCATAATGCCCATACCTCGTTCGAAATGTCCTCCTCATGAATCCTCAACTAATGATAGCCTTAATGGAGATCTCTTAGAGTACAAAGGTGAACTCTGCAGTTGATCGAATATGTCATCAATCCTCGGTAATGGGTACTTATTCTTCACAGTCACTTTGGTCAGTTTTCGAAAATCGATACACATCCTCATTGATCCATCTCTCTTACTCACAAAAAGAATCGGGGCTCCCAAAGGCAACATACTCAGCCTAATGAAACCCTTCTCCAAAAGATCGCTCAATTGAACATTCAGTTCCCTCAACTCTGCTGGTGACAACCTGTAAGGTGCTCTAGAAATTGGGGCTATCCCTGGCACCAACTCAATACTAAACCGAATCTCCTTTCTTGGAGGAAAACCTAGAAATCTCCTCGAGGAAAACTTCTAAGGAACTCTTGAATGACGGGAATATCACCGAGCTCCAAATGATGTTCGTGGGATACATACAATGCATATATTATGAAACCTGAGTTCTATGGAGACAACAACTCAAACATCTACATAGCCGAGACTAGCGGGATATCGATCACGAATCATTACCATGGAAATCCCACTTCTCACCCAATGAGAATCTAAATCGTACCACACCTTGGAAACAATTTACTGAAGCTCTATAGTTAGCCAAAACATCCATGCCCAAAATACAGTTGAAGTCTCTCATCTCCAACTTACTAAAGTTCTCCACCAACAAATTCTCATCGAACTTGAACACACAGTGTAACACTATCTCTTGAGTAAACAAGCTCACACCGGTAGGAGTAGACATAGACACAACATCACACAAAGAAGTGGTATCAACCCCACAATCCCAAATAAACACATCAGAAAGAAATGATGTGATGCTCCAGTGTCAAATAAAACTCGTGCAGGATAATCAAACATGGAACAAGCACATGAAATAACTGCTCATCACTAGCTTTCTCTCATGTCAAAGCATTCACCTGATCTTGCTGAGGTCCGAGAACCGAGATTGAGAAGGCCCTCTGAATCGAGAATGACTAGGAGGTTGAAACGTCCCTCGGGACTGATAAGACTGGGTATAAGGATAAGGTCTCCAAGATGATCCTCCTGGCTGACCTTGTTGTGGTGGAGTGAAACGCTGACTCCCTGCGGAGTGGCACACCCTCGCAAAATGACCATGCTGCCCGCAAAGATGGCAAGCTCCTTGGATTCCAATACATAGTGTCGTCGGATGCCTACCACCACACTAACCACAAAACACTGCCCTCGAGCTACCCCCTCCGGAACTGCCTGATCCAGAAGAATTAGAACTTGACAACTAATTCTTATACAATAAGATTAGTTTGCTAATTTAAACCATAAGTAAATCTCGAAGGTTAATTTCTGATTAAGAACTGAAAAGCTTCAAGGATTGTTCTTCGAGATTGAGAGCTCGGATTGTTGGCGCAGCGACGGATCCGGATCCCGCTCCCGGGGCGCAACGGAAGATTTTAAAATTTGGACCCAGGAACGGTCAATACATAGTATAAACAGCAAATAAACATTCATAGGATGTTTGGTTTGGTACCTTGCTGGCGTCTAGGTGCCTGGATCCGACCAATTTCACGAGGAAATCGGCACTTCAACGTTAGGCGGTTGTCGTTCTCCTATCTGGTCCACGACTGAAATCTCGATCCCTTCGTCGGTCTTCAATAGAAAACGCGACGAATATTTCACGGACGGAATCTCCTCATCAAGACGGTCGAAACAAGTTCGACGGCGGCGACAAGCGGCAGCGGCGGCGATGGCAAGGGGAGGCGGCGGCCGTGAGGAGGTGGGAGAGGAGGGAGGCGTGTGCTCTAGGGTTTTGGGTGTATTGTCAATTCAACCCTAAGGCCTCTATATATAGACTTTCTATGGGCTTGAACCGGCCCAATGGGCCTGGGTCGGGCCCAGTCCCAGAGTGCACATTCGTTTCAAGTCCATCACCGTGGCTACATCAAAATCCCAATCGACGATCAGATCGGACCGATCTACACAGTTCACAAAACTTAGTATTATGATGCGAAAACAATTTTTCGGACCACCTAATCCAAAATAGCAGTTTGGCCCCTGCAAGTTTCAAGGATAGTAAAACTAGCCCAAAATTTAGGGAAATTGCATTTTTGACCCTGTTTAATTTTAGGAAGTCGCACTTCCATCCTTCCTCCTCCTATACTCAACACATTGAGCTTAATTTCCGTGCGGGAATCGAGAAACCAGTACTTGTGTGACCCTCAATGGTTCAGGGATACAGCTAGCCGTGGGCTCACAA
>KV010015.1:186629-198004 GCA_001598015.1 Dorcoceras hygrometricum
ATTGGTTTCAAGTCCATCGCTGTGGCTTCATCATAATCCCGATCGACGATCAGATCGGACCGATCTACACAGTTTACAAAAGTGAGTATTATGATGCGAAAAAAATTTTTCGGACCACCTAATCAAATAGCAGTTTGGCCCCTGCAAGTTTCAGGGATAGTCAAACTAGCCCAAACTTTGGGAAAATTGCATTTTGACCCCTGTTGACTTTTAGGAAGTTGCACTTCCATCCTTCGTCCTCCTATACTCAACAAATTGAGTTTAATTTCCGTGCGGGAACTGAGAAGCCAGTACTTGTGTGACCCTCAATGGTTCAGGGATACAGCTAGCCGTGGGCCACAGCATGTGTGACTCCGAAATCACAATTTCGGACTGACCCATCGGATCATGGTAAAGCGTCTAGCACTATGAATCTCGAATCCAGTACTTGTGTGACCCTCAATGGTTCAGGGATACATCTAGCCGTGGGTTCACAACATTTGTGACTCCAAAACCACATTTTCGGACTAACCCATCGGATCATGGTAAAGCGTCTAGCACCATCGCCCCATGATCCCCTAGGTATCACTGATAGTGCCTGCAAGAACCAGTTGGTCATGGTTAGCGTACAGTACGGTCCTTTCAACACAAATATCCCGATCAGATCAACGACCATTGGTAAATCGAGAGTCGCTAGAGATCCAATAACCATGCATACATCTCGGAGATCAAATAGTGACATCGCGTGTGTTACTAGGTAAACCCATTTACCTAAAACACATCTAGTACTCTGGCCAGAGATTTATCACACTATTATCTCCTCAAATAGCATAGGATATCCACGCACAAAGGCATGCGGTGAATCCTCGACAACGAAGCATCGACTCCTACATACATCGGGACCTCACCCAATCCCGCCACCTGATGACCCCAACGGAGTCGGTAAACGAGTCAAAGTGAGGCGCCTATCATGTAGAGTCTCAATGAAGTTCGAGTAGTAAGGGCTAATCTGTACAACCAAGACCTCGGACTTAATCCACTCGATAAATGGTAACCACTTGGAAAGTTCGAACGAGGGTAGTTCGATAGATCACCAAGTCACTATCCATCTGCATGCTCAGAACATCACAATTTTCCCTACCAATGAGACGTGGTACTTCACATCGCAGATGCTAGTCTCTAACTCGGGCGGCCTTATCCTCATTTTGACGGCCCAATCGACCAGGAACGAGTTTAGAACACACAGTGACTATTAGATGTGTTTCATGATAGCCATCATATACACTATCACATATAACATACACTATGGTGCATTCTATGTCTTTATCCAACACAATTGTTAATGTTAGGATCAAGCGCTTACCACTAGGCCAAAAGCTATAGCTGTTAGCCAAGGTGCAACTTTATTTCCTTATAATGTGGCAGCGCAGAGTGCACCTATTATGTGCGTTAGGGTTGGTCGTCCCTCATGAATCGATCAAGCCTTTTCTTCATTTGATCTTGCTGTTTAAATAGCCTCTGTTCAAATTCATTCGTTTGACACACTTTTCTTCCCGTTGAAATATGTTTTGTAAATTACCGACAGGGAGTTGTCCTTGTGTCCTTTCTTTTGCAGGCTTTTGTCATCTTTTTATTTGGCTTTTTACGTTCCAGCAACTGTTTGCTCCCACAACTAAATTATTCTTGCAGCTGGTTCATGAACTTCCAGCAGCTGGTACATCAACTTCCAGCAGCTAGTACATCAACTTCCAGCAGCTTGTTCATCTTCCAGCAGCTAGTACATCAACTTCCAGCAGCTGGTTCAACTTCCAGCAGCTGGTACATCAACTTCCAACAGCTGGTTCAACTTCGTTTTAGCGCTACGGCTGATTCTCCTTGACGCGTAATGGCTGGTTGTGATCAAATATTTGCAACGGCTGGTTGTGATCAACTATTTGCAACGGCTGGTTGTGATCAAATATTTGCAACGACTGGTTGTGATCAAATATTTGCAACGGCTGGTTGTGACTCTTACATTGCAACGGCTGGTTGTGACTCTTATATTGCAACGGCTGGTTGTGACTCTTATAATGCAACGGCTGGTCATGTCTTTTGTTGGCGCAACAGCTGATGCATCTTCTTCTTTGATGCGCAACAGCTGGTTCATTAATCACAACAGCTGGTACATCTTCATTGACGCGCAACAGCTGGTTCATCTTCATTGTAACAGCTGAACCAACTTTGTCAATGCGCAATAGCTGAACCAACTTTGTCAATGCGCAATAGCTGAACCATTTTCTTTGCAACAGCTGAATGCTTCTCTTCATCATCTCTGCCAGAATTCTCCTCTTTCAATTTTCCAGATTTCACCTATCTTTTATCTTTAAATTCAGACTTCTTCAGTTCAACGCCTTCGTCTAGACTTCAACTGTTTCACTTCAAATCGAGCATCATCAGTCCCCTATTTTTCTTCACAGACTTTTCCAGTCATCATCAGTGTTTCACAACTTCTTTAAACGCATCCAGACTTCACAGATTTCTCTTTCTCTTTACTCGATCAGACTTCTTTTACTCCGAAACATATTTTTCTTATTCATCACTTCATTTTGTGTCGACATGCTGCTATTTAATCAATCTCTCCAGTCACGGATTCAACATTGTCATTTCTTCAACAGATTCTTCACCAGATTCCTACTGTTGTCTCAACTGATTTTCCTCAACTACTGAATCAGACTTTTATATCATCTTCTCATCAGAACAGCAACCTTCTAATTCTGTTCTTCGCATTCTGTTAAGCATATGCACACTCCGTAGATTTGTTATAAACACAGCAACAGGTTTTGTGTAATTCAAAACTTAATCTGGATCTGTTTACACAGATCCATCAATCTCTCCCTTTTTGATTTACACAAAACCTCAAATAACAGATGCATGATCTAACAATTCTCTCCCTTTTTGTGGAAATCAAAAAGGGTTCGAAAACAGGTCTTCCCGATGAATTTTAAAAAGAATCTCTTCCTACATTGTCACACCAAAAATCGTGACAGCAGGAATTATGCAAATTTTGTAAACAAAAACAGATTTTGGGAAGAGCCAAATGCAACAATATGCTATGAATTTGAAAAACAACTCATATGCTATTGTTTTAGCTTACAATATCAAACGGGAGTTAAAAATAAACCAATAACAGATTTTCTTCCATTTCATTCCAGACGTGCCATAACCTCATCTGAAAATCTTGGCATACACACAGAGTTGTGAGATCTGTGTCAGCTCGTCAGAAGAAATATTGCCTCATTTTCTTTCAGAAAATACTCTGTAATTCAAAGATCATTACTCTCCCTATCTTTATAGATTCAGCTTCGAAAACATTTTAAAATCTTAAAATCATTTGTAGCATAGATACGCCGCATAAATCAGAGCATTGAATAAATTTTTCAAATGGAACACGTGCTACTGAATCACCTAAATTATTCAGATTTGGCAAAGAAACAATAACTGAATCTATCGGTATATTCTTTCATTTCTCCTGTTTTGTCACATGTGCTGAAAACAGCCCAACCAAAACAGAATCTTGGCATCCACACGGAACTCGCACATTCCGTGTCAGCTCGACAAAAGCAAAATCAAAGTTCAGCAATCATTCCTCTCCCTATCTTCATAAAATAAGCTCTCCAAAACTTTTTAATAAATAGCACATGCATTTTAAAATAAATGCTCGTTGAAGAACAACCTGATTTGATACCACTTGTTAGGATCAAGCGCTTACCACTAGGCCAAAAGCTATAGTTGTTAGCCAAGATGCAACTTTATTTCCTTATAATGTAATAAAAACATGTGGAAAACATCAGAAATGAATCCTAATTTTAAAACTCAACATCCTAATTTTAAAACTCAACACAAACAGATTTCTGTTTACAGAAATCTGTTCGACCGTGCATGTGTGCAATCTGTTATGCGTGCGTGCTAATATTAAAGTGCATATGCAGAATACTGTAAATAAAAGAATACAATACACTGTTGTTTGTTTATGGAAGTTCGGATATAAATATCCTACATCTCCCCTTCTTCCTTCTTCAAGAAGGTTCCACTAGAAGATTTGATCTACACCTCATGTACAGACCCGATCCCGCAGCCAGCAGCTACGAGAACTCCTAGACTCCACCAGCCCTCGGCTGTCTCAATCAGAACTTTTTTAACGTCTCTGTTCAAAGACTACAGACACAGAGTTTAACGTCTTCGTGCTTGGACGGGATCTGAGTTTTGTTTGTGATTCACTCGCTAATCAATTTCGCACATCTCTCAAAATATGCGAGTGAATCTGTGTTTGTGAGATTTTACAGTGTATCGCTCAACTCTCAAATGATAAATCTCACACACTGGGAAATGCTCCTAAAGAGCTTATTAGAACTCAACAGTCGACGTCGTTGTAAGATCCTCTCTAATGGTGGTCGACTGCTTTGTTCTTCTATTTTATTCCTTCTGTAATTTCTCTGATTTTCGTCCCTCATGAATCGATCAAGCCTTTTCTTCAGTTGATCTTGCTGTTTAAATAGCCTCTGTTCAAATTCATTCGTTTGACACACTTTTCTTCCAGTAGAAATATGTTCTGTAAAGTACCGACAGGGAGTTGTCCTTGTGTCCTTTCTTTTGCAGGCTTTTGTCATCTTTTTATTTGGCTTTTTACATTCCAGCAGCTGTTTGCTCCCACAACTAAATTATTCTTGCAGCTGGTTCATGAACTTCCAGCACCTGGTACATCAACTTCCAGCAGCTGGTACATCAACTTCCAACAGCTGGTTCAACTTCCAGCAGCTGGTACATAACTTCCAGCAGCTGGTACATCAACTTCCAGCAGCTGGTACATCAACTTCAAGCAGTTGGTTCAACTTTGTTTTAGCGCTACGGCTGATTCTCCTTGACGCGCAACGGATGGTTGTGATCAAATATTTGCAACGGCTGGTTGTGATAAACTATTTGCAACGGCTGGTTGTGATCAAATATTTGCAACGGCTGGTTGTGATCAACTATTTGCAACGGCTGGTTGTGATCAAATATTTGCAACGGCTGGTTGTGACTCTTACATTGCAACAGCTGGTTGTGACTCTTATATTGCAACGGCTGGTTGTGACTCTTATAATGCAACGGCTGGTCATGTCTTTTGTTGGCGCAACAGCTGATGCATCTTCTTCTTTGATGCGCAACAGCTGGTTCATTAATCACAACAGCTGGTACATCTTCATTGACACGCAACAGCTGGTTCATCTTCATTGCAACAGCTGAACCAACTTTGTCAATGCGCAATAGCTGAACCATTTTCTTTGCAACAGCTGAATGCTTCTCTTCATCATCTCTACCAGAATTCTCCTCTTTCAATTTTCTAGATTTCACCTATCTTTTATCTTTAAATTCAGACTTCTTCAGTTCAACGCCTTCTTCCAGACTTCAACTGTTTCACTTCAAATCGAGCATCACCAGTCTCCTATTTTTCTTCACAGACTTTTCCAGCCTTCATCAGTGTTTCACAACTTCTTTAAACGCTTCTAGACTTCACATATTTCTCTTTCTCTTTACTCGATCAGACTTCTTTTACTCCGAAACAGATTTTTCTTATTCATCACTTCATTTTCTGTCGACATGCTGCTATTTAATCAATCTCTCTAGTCACTAATTCAACATTGTCATTTCTTCAACAGATTCTTCACCAGATTCTACTGTTGTCTCAAATGCTTTTCCTCAACTACTGAATCAGACTTTTATATCATCTTCTCATCAGAACAGCAACCTTCTAATTATGTTCTTCACATTCTGTTAAGCACTGCACACTCCGTAGATTTTTTAGAAACACAGTAACAGGTTTTGTGTAATTCAAAACTTAATATGGATCTGTTTACACAGATCCATCAGTTAACATTATAAAATAACGAAGATAAAGAATGCCATAAAAGAATACGAATTTCACAAATAAAGATCGTTTACAAATAGTCAACAAGGACCCACACGCCACAAGTTGGCTAGTTGGGCACCTACTCTAACAATCTCCCACTTGCCCTAAAGCGAACTACTCATCAGACGTAGTCCCATTGTTTCGCGATGTTTTTCAAACAACGGTCCTGGAAAGGGCTTCTTGAGTGGATCAACAATGTTTTCTGCAGAGGCGACTCTCTCGACTGCTATGTCACCTCTAGCCACAATATCCCGGATTATGTGGTATTTCCTCAGTATATGTTTGGATCTTTGGTGAGACCTAGTCTCCTTTGCTTGCGCAACGGCACCCGTGTTGTCACAATACATCGGGACTGGACGAACTCCTTCAGGGATTACGCCCAACTCTTGGACGAAATTCCTCATCCAAACCGCCTCTTTAGCAGCAGCTGATGCTGCGATGTACTCAGCCTCAGTGGTTGAATCCGCGATGGTGTCTTGCTTGGAACTCTTCCAAGAGACAGCACCACCATTGAGCATTAATACGAAACCAGAGGTTGACTTCAAATCATCCACATCACATTGGAAGCTAGAATCAGTGTAGCCTTCCAATTTCAGTTCACCACCCCCATAGACCATGAACATATTCTTAGTCCTTCGTAAGTACTTAAGAATATCTTTCACAGCCTTCCAATGCATTTAACCGGGGTTAGCGTTCGTGACACTCAGAGCATATGCGACATCCGGTCTAGTTGAGATCATGCCATACATGATACTACCTATTTCCGAGGCATATGGCACACATGTCATACTCTTTATCTCCTCATCAGTCTTTGGACACATAGACTTAGATAGAGTGACCCCGTGGAGAATATACTGGACAACCATACTTTAGTTGACTGCAACACTCCTACATAATTCCCAACGAGTAGAATGTCATCAACATAAAGTACAAGGAATGTCACAACATTATTAACCACCTTCTTATACACACATGGCTCCTCGGGATTCTTGATGAAACCAAATTCTTTAATTTTTTAATCAAATCTCAGGTTCCAACTTCTCGATGCTTGTTTGAGACCGTAAATCGATCTCTGAAGTTTGCATACTTTATGCTCACTTCCTACAGATGTGAATCCCTCAGGCTGCATCATATAGATCTTTTCCTTAATGTTTCCATTAAGGAACGCAGTTTTCACATCCATTTGCCATATCTCATAGTCGTACCATGCGGATATGGCTAGTAGGATTCTAATTGACTTGAACATTGTGACTGGTGAGAAGGTTTCGTCATAGTCAACACCTTGTCTTTGAGTGTAACCTTTCGCGACCAGTCGTGCCTTGTAGGTCAGTACCTTACCATCAGGCCCAAGTTTTCACTTGTATATCCATTTACACCCAATAAGAACTATTCCTTCGGGAGGATTAACAAGAGTCCAAACTTGGTTCGAATGCATTGAGTCAATCTCAGATTGCATTGCTTCAAGCCACAAATTAGAATCAGAATCAGAAATTGCCTCCTTGAAAGTTCTTGGATCACATCCAATAGTTTGATCACTTTGATCATCTTCAAGGAGGAACCCATACCTAACAAGAGCCCTAGGAACCCTTTCAGATCTCGTAGGTGTGTCCATATCAAGTATTGGCTCTTGAGGTGCGGAAGACTCACTTGCTACTTCAGTTGGTTCTCGAACCTCTTCAAGTTCTACTATCTTGCCTTTTCTAGAGAGGTGGCATTTCTAGAAACAAACACTTTTGTTTCATTGGGATAGTAGAAGTAGTATCCAATAGAATTCTTTGGATACCAAACAAAGTAACATAAGATGGATCTATTATCCAGCTTATCTCCCACCGTCTGCTTCACGTAAGCAGGACATCCCCAAATCCTCAAGTATGAGTATTTGGGTGGCTTGCCCATCCATATCTCATTTGGAGTTTTATCCACCGCCTTGGTGTGGACATTTTTCAACAACATTACCGCCGTTTCGAGTGCATAGCCCCAAAATGAGGCAGGAAGTTCAGTGAAACTCATCATAGATTGAACCATGTCCATCAAGTGGATACCAAACAAAGTAACATAAGATGGATCTATTATCCAGCTTATCTCCCACTGTCTGCTTCACGTAAGCAGGACATCCCCAAATCCTCAAGTATGAGTATTTGGGTGGCTTGCCCATCCATATCTCATTTGGAGTTTTATCCACCGCCTTGGTGTGGACATTTTTCAACAACATTACCGCCGTTTCGAGTGCATAGCCCCAAAACGAGGCAGGAAGTTCAGTGAAACTCATCATAGATTGAACCATGTCCATCAAGGTTCGGTTACGACGCTCCGCTACATCATTGAGCTGTGGTGTGGCCGGAGGGGTCCACTGTGAGAGAATCCAATCTCTTTAAGATAGTCTTGAAACTCGGTACTCAAGTATTCTCCACCTCGATCGGATCGAAGTGTTTTAATACTTTTCCCAATTGATTTTCCACTTCAGCCTTGAATTCTTTGAACCTTTCAAAAGATTCAGACTTGTGCTTCATTAAGTACAAGTACCCATACCTAGAATGATCATCTGTAAAGGTGATGAAGTAGGTATGCCCGGACTTAGTACCAATGCTAAGTGGGCCACACACATCAGTGTGGTTCAAATCCAGTAGGCCTTCAGCACGTTCAGCTTTGCCCGTGAAGGGACACTTAGTCATTTTTCCTTTGAGACAAGACTCACAAGTTGGTAGGGAGTTAATGTCAGACATATCAAAAATGTCACTCCTAATCAACTTGTTCATCCTATTTAAGGAAACATGACCTAGCCTAGCGTGCCAAAGTTGTGTCGGGTTCAAACTATCGTTTTTCCTTTTTATTGTTGTTGCATGTGTTTCCACATCTCGAGTTGGAACTTCTTTTAATTTTAAGGTGTATAGATCGTTTTTGCGTTCCCCAATTCCAATCAAACATTCATTCTTGTATATATTGCAAATCGAATTGGCAAAATGACAAGAATATCCATCACTATCAAGCATAGAAACAGAAATGATGTTCTTTATTAATTCGAGATCAAATAAAACGTTTCTCAATAACAACTTAAAATTCAAAGACAGAATAAATAAACATCTCCTATAGCTACAGCAACAACCCTTGCTCCGTTGCCAAGCCTCAAGTGGGTATCATCCTCTCTAAGACGTCGGCTTCTTGTCATTACCTGCAAATCATTGCAGATATGAGATCCACATCCGGTATCAAGTACCCAAGAAGTCGAATTAAGAGATATATTTATTTCGATGTAGAACATACCTTTTGCAGTTCGCAACTGCTCGAGGTAATCCTTACAGTTCCTCCTCCAGTGTCCAGGCTTGTTGTTAGAGTAGATGCCCAACTAGCCAACTTGTGGCGTGTGGGTTTATAGACTCTTGTATGAAACGATCTTTATATATAATATTCGCATTTATCCATATGGCATTCTTTACTTTCATTGTGTGTATAATGATTTACAATTGCGTTGAGTAAAGACCTAGAATGCACTCAAGTGTATGTTAGATGTGATAGTGGGTATGACGGGTATCATGAAACACATCTAATAGTCACTGTGTATTCTGAAATGTTCCTAGTCGATTGGGCCGTCAAAATGAGGATAAGGCCGCCCGAGTTCGAGACTAGTATCTGCTATGCGAAGTACCATGTTTCATTGGTAGGGAGCATTGTGATGTTCTGAGCATGCAGATAGATAGTGACCTGGTGATCTATCGAACTACCCTCCTTCGGACTTTCCAAGTAGTTATCATTTGTCGAGTGGATAAGTCCGAGGTCTTGGTTGTACTGATTAGTCCTCACGACTCGAAACGTCATTGAGACTCTACATGATAGGCGTTTCACTTTGACCCGTTTGCCGACTCACTTGGGGTCATAAGGCGTCGGGATTGGGTGAGTCACCGATGCATGTAGGAGTCGATGCATCGTTGTCGAGGATTCACCGCTCGCAGACATGCGTGGATATCCTATGCTATCTGAGGGGATAATAGTGTATAAATCTCTGGCCAGAGTACTAGAAGTGTTTTAGGTAAATGTGTTTACCTAGTTACACTCGCGATGTCACTATTCGATCTCCAAGATGTATGCATAGCTATCGTATCTATAGCGACTCTCGATTTACCAATGGTCGTTGATCTGATCGGGATATATGGATTGAAAGGACCGTACTGTACACTAACCACGACCAACTGGTTCTTGCAGGAACTATCATTGATACCTAGGGGATCATGGGGCGATGTTGCTAGACGCTCTTACCATGATCCGTTGGGCAGGTCCGGAATTGTGATTCTGGAGCCACAATGGTTGTGGGCCCACAGCTAGCTGTATCCTTGAACCATTGAGGGTCACACAAGTACTAGATTCGAGATTCCCGCACGGATACTCAGCTCAATGTGTTGAGCAAGAGAAGAGGATTTTGGGGAGTGCGACTTCCTAAAAGTCAACAGGGGTCAAACCGGGGTTTCCCGCTGTTGAGGGGCAAAACGGTCATTTTGCACTGGGGTTCTGAAAAACGATTTTTCAGATCATGGCGTTCAGTTTTGGAAACTGAATCGATCGGTACGATCTGATCGGCGATCGGAGTTACGATGAAGTCTCGGTGATGGAGATGAACTGAATGTTCATCGTTGGACGCGGGCCCGTTGGGCCGGTCCAAGTCCAACACTTAAGCTTATTTAATTAAGCCTAAACCAAGACTTCAAAACAACACAATTAACTCAAGACACAACCCTAAACCTAGAAGCATAGCCGCCTCCCCTCCTCTCCATATACGCCACCGCCGCCGCCGCCCACGTGCGCCGCCGCCGCCGCCGCCGCCCGTCTTTGCCGATAATCCTTTCCGGCCAATTCAACGAGGAGAATCCGTTCATGCAGGTCTCGTCAGTCCTTCTAGTGCAGGCTGACGAAGGAGTCTCGTTTTTGGTCGTGGACCGGATTGGCGATTTCTACCGCAATCTACCATGAAGAGCCGACGTTATTGTAACTACGGTTGGAGCCAGGCACAAGTGCCAGCAAGGTAGTGTTTTGAACACCCTATCTATGACAATTGTTTTTGTTATCTATCGTATTGATCGTATCCCGGCCGTTTATTTTCTGTTCTTCCGCTGCCTAGCCAGGGGGGCGGATCCGGATCCACAACAGTGGTATCAGAGCCAGTGTTTCCCGGATCTGATCAATATGATTTGCCATAATTGTGTCTAACCTTTGAATTTTCAGATCGAAAGGCAAAATTCCGGAAACTCCACCGGCCGCCGCCATGTGCGGCGGCGCCCCTCATTGTCGCTCGCCTGAATGCGCGTGACTTGCGCGCTGGCCGCGCGAGGATGACGGGACGCGCGCTTTCTTTGCGCGATGGTGGAGGCCGCGCATGGCGCAGCGTTTGCTCACTGGCCGCGCGCTTGCCGCGCGCCCGCCGCACGTGAGGCGGCTGATGGTGCTGCTAGACCGCGCGGGATGGAGGGAACGCGGGCGCCGG